>CP137670.1:85855-118296 GCA_037976565.1 Mesocentrotus franciscanus | reverse complement strand
AGCAGAGTTGGGATACACCCTATATTAGGTTTAATACCAGATTTCCCATAGGGTTGTACTCAAACGATTGACATTCTCTCCCATAGATATAACACGCAAAATTAGGTATTTTATTACATTGTTTGTGATTGTATATGATAATATGTTATAATAGTCGAAGAAGATCATAAAATCAAATTTAAAACGACGGCAAAAAAAAAAAAAAAAATGACCCACCAGGAATCGAACTTGGGTCGCCGGAATGGGAGGCAAGTGCTATGACCACTATACCAAAATAATCCACAGACATTACACGTGAACGGAAAATGGAATTCTCAATCCCACTTTGCAAGTGAAATATGAGCATGATCTCGGCATCTGATCGAAAATAAAGGGCACACTTGTGATAGCTAATTGTCTCAGCTACAACATACTCAAAGCTCAGCAAAAACAAACTAAAACGACGGAGATATTGCTCGCGAAAGACGGTAATGTAGAATCCAGTTTTGAGAAAAAGTCATGTCCCATAGAGAATACACGCAAAATGTGAAAAATTGACATGCCTCCTTTAATCGCAAAAATACGCCATGATGCCTTTGTCAAAATGAAAATCGTGTTGACTGCATTTGTGGAGAATTGTCTCAGCTAGAACATATCAAAATTTGGAAGAAAATCAATCAATATTTACAGAGATACAATCAATTTTCCAAAAATATGCTGACGTCATAATATGCAAATTGAAATTTTGAGTTGGAGGCCATTATGATGACGTCATGAGTTAATGAGGTCAAATGAGACATGAAATCATATCTCCGACTCATAATCTATCCAAATATGAAAAAAATTGGGAGTTCCATCCATTCTGAAGAGTTGCAATGAATTTTGTATAGGCATGTTTTTGCCCATATATGCTATGTATTACAAGAGCTCGCGCGCACGGACATTTATATTGAATGACGCTCATCTTATATTAATGGTCAATAAGAGATAAATATGGTATCAAATTGTTTGAAAAATATGGGAAATATCATGAAAGAAAAAAATGGCGATTTTATGTTGTGTAATGGTGTTACATGAAACGCACGCGATGTGCGTGTGCGAGTTTTTTTGCGAAATGCTTAAAATGGCCTGAAACGTATCCAAAACGAATTTGAGACGATTTGGAGCATTTTAATTTTGCACGCGCTGACGCGCGGACGTACGCATGCGCGCGTTTTTGACCTGAAATTGACCGGACGGATATTGACCTTGATCATGATAAATATGAATAAGAAATGACTTTCCGTTATGAAGATATGATCATGAGTTGAAAGTACAAAAAACACAAAATGGCGCCTGGATGACGTCATGAAGACCTGATGACCTTGAAAATGTTCCTGTCACGTCTCATGACTATGACCTATGACTGTGCAAAATTGAAAGAAATTGACAAAACCGATCTTGAGTTATCCGGAACAAAAAAGGGGTAGAAATAAATAAAAATAAAGAATAAATAAATAAAGAAAAGAAAATTTGACAAAAACAATAGGTGATCTGTCGATGCCGACAGACCACCTAACTAGACATTTAATTCGTCATGAGACGAATTAGGTGGTCTGTCTTCAATTTTATGATCAGTGAAAGGTCATGAAGAAAAAAAGTGAAGAAATTTTTTTGAGACGCCTGACTCGAACCAGGGATCTCGAGGTCGGAAATCAAGTGTGTTACCGATATATCAAAACATTTCCACCGTTTACATGTGAACGGAAATGGAATTCTCAAATCCCACTTTGCAATGAAATATGAGCATGATCCCGATATCTGATCGAAAAATAAGGGCACACTTGTGATAGCTTATTGTCTCAGCTACAACATACTCAAAGCTCAGCGAAACGAAGCTAAAACGACGGAGATATTGCTCGCGAAATACAGGAATGTAGAATCCAGTTTTGACAAAAAGTCATTTCCCATAGAGATTACACGCAAAATGTGAAAATTAACATGCCTCCTTTAATCGCAAAAATGCACCATGAGCTTTTGTCAAAATGAAAAATCGTGGTGACTGCATTGGTAGAAAATTGTCTCAGCTACAACATATCAAAATTTGGAAGAAAATCGACAACCTATTACCGCAATATTGTCAAATGAATACAAAATTATGATGTCATATTTTCAAAATCATTTTCGAGTTCATATGCAAATATGACGACGTCAGAACATACGATTGGACAAAATTTTACATGAAATCACATGTACATTTCATGGGCTTCAGAAAATGAAAAATTTGGGGGTTTTAGGCATTCTGACGAGCTATGGCGGATTTTATATAGACATGTTTTTTACTTATTTACATTATATTGCCCATTGACGCGCGCACGAATTTTAAAGTTTGACGCACGCGTGTGGCATTATGGAAGGTCAGAATGACTGGAAATAGTTGAAATTGTCAAAAATAGTGTCAGAATAAAAAACATGCGAAAAAACGGCGTTTTTATGATGTGTACAGCTGCGCGCGCGCATACGCGCGCACGGACGCGCACGGACGGAAATTTTTGAAATGCTTAAAATGATCTGATCGTACTCGTTTAATAGTTGATTTGAGCATTTTAATTTTGACGCGCGTACGCGCGCGTCCTGACCTTTATACGACCTTGACGATAACTTGTTGACCCTTGACCGGAAGTATATGTGATATGAATATGAATGACCTTTGATTACGCATCATGAAGATATGATTGATCATGTGATTTCACAAAATGGCGCCTGGATGACGTCACGATGACCTGATGACCTTGAAAATGTTCCTGTCACGTACATGACAATGACCCATGACTGTGCCAAAATTGAAAGAAATTGACTCTACCGATTTGAGTTATCCTGGGAACAAAAAAGTGGAGGAAATAAAATAAATAATAACTAGAAATGTAATTCGTCATGAGGACGAATTAGGTGGTCTGTTATGTAATCTGAATAACTGATCTTGTAGAAAATTGTCTTAGCTACAACATATCAAAATTTGGAAGAAAATCGATCCATATTTACAGATACAATCAATTTTCCATAAATATGCTGACGTCATAATATGCAAATTCGTATTTTGAGTTCCAAGGCCAAAGGGCAAATGCAGAGCTATAGAAAATTAAGGAACATTACAAGACATAATAGAAGGAGAACGAGAACCAGAGGCGGGAGAGGTAGAGGGTGAGAGAGAAGAAAAGAGAAGGGCAGAGGCAGAGGGAGACAGAGCAAGAGAATAAGAGGGAGGCAAGGCAAGAGGTCGAGGTAGAGGGAGGCAGAGAGAGAGGGAGAGGGTAAAAGAGTAGAGAGAGATATATATGCAGAGACAGAGCAAGAGAAGGAGAGGGGCAAAATAAGAGAGGAGAAGGGAAACAGAGCAAGAGAGAGGAGAAAGAGAGAGATGCAATGGAGAACGATGCATTCAATATATCCAGCATAAATAGAATTTAATATAGAGAAAGAGAGAAGTATAGACAAGTAAACAATTCTATGTCCACGGGAGAGACGTAAACATGCATATACCTTGGGCTGAATAACTGGAAAAAGTAAAAACGTCTGGGAAGGAGACTAGCAAGGTGATTTGATATTGTAGCAGAGTTGGGAGATAAACCCTATATTAGGTTTAATACCAGATTTCCCATAGGGTTGTACTCAAACGATTGACATTCTTCTCCATTAGATATAACACGCAAAATTAGGCATTTTATTACATTGTTTGTGATTGTATATGATGATATGTTATAATAGTCGAAGAAGATCATAAAATCAAATCTAAAACGACGGCAAAAAAAAAAAATGACCCACCAGGAATCGAACTTGGGTCGCCGGAATGGGAGGCAAGTGCTATGACCACTATACCAAAATAATCCACATAGACATTACACGTGAACGGAAAATGGAATTCTCAAATCCCACTTTGCAAGTGAAATATGAGCATGATCCCGGCATCTGATCGAAAAATAAAGGGCACACTTGTGATAGCTTATTGTCTCAGCTACAACATACTCGAAGCTCAGCGAAAACAAAACTAAAACGACGGAGATATTGCTCGCGAAAGACGGTAATGTAGAATCCAGTTTTGAGAAAAGTCATGTCCCATAGAGAATACACGCAAAATGTGAAAAATTGACATGCCTCCTTTAATCGCCAAAATACGCCATGATGCCTTTGTCAAAATGAAAATTCGTGATGACTGCATTTGTAGAGAATTGTCTCAGCTAGAACATATCAAAATTTGGAAGAAAATCGACAACCTATTACTGCAATATTGTCAATGAATACAAAAATTATGATGTCATATTTTCAAAATCAAATTTTCGAGTTCATATGCAAATATGACGACGTCAGAACATACGATTGGACAAAATTATACATGAAATCACATAAAATTCATGGGCTTCCAGAAAATGTTAAAAATTTGGGGTATTTAGGCATTCTGACGAGCTATGGCGGATTTTATATAGACATGTTTTTACCACTTTTTACATTATATTGCCCATTGACGCGCGCACGAATTTTAAAGTTTGACGCACGCGTGTGGCATTATGGAAGGTCGAGAATGACTGGAAATAGTTGGAAATTGTCAAAAAAAGTGTCAGGAATACAAACCATGCGAAAAAACGGCGTTTTTACGATGTGTACGCGCTGCGAGCGCGCATGACGCGCGCGCGGACGCGCACGGACGGAAATTTTTGAAATGCTTAAAATGACCTGATTCGTACTCGTTTAATAGTTAAGTGATTTTGAGCATATTGAATTTGACGCGTACGCGCGCGTCCTGACCTTTATACGACCTTTGACGACATGACTTGTTGACCCTTGACCGAAGTATATGTGATATGAATATGAATGACCTTTGATTACGCATCATGAAGATATGATTGATCATGTGATTTCACAAAATGGCGCCTGGATGACGTCACGATGACCTGATGACCTTGAAAATGTTCCTGTCACGTCTTATGGCAATGACCCATGACTGTGCAAAAATTGAAAGAAATTGACAAAACCGATCTTGAGTTATCCTCGGAACAAAAAAGTGGGAGAAATAAATAAAAATAAATAAATAAAGAAGAAAGAAAATTCTGACAAAAACAATAGGTGATCTGTCGATATCGACAGACCACCTAATAATAAAAAAGAAAATTCTGACGAAATTAATAGGTGATCTGTCGATTACGACAGACCACCTAACTAGACATTTAATTCGTCATGAGGACGAATTAGGTGGTCTGTCTACAATTCTTATGATCATGCTCATCTTCAATTCAATGATCCAATATAATGATGTTAATGTAAAATGATGTATTAAGATATGAATTGATGAATGAAGTACTGATGAACTGATAGATTGAACTGATGTGAAATGAACTGAATTGATGAGCTAAACTGATGAACTGATGAATGAACTGATGAACTGATATTGAACTAGCTGTGACCTGAACTGAAGTAATAACTCAACTGATGAACAAAATATTGAGAAATGATTATGATCAAGATCATGATCATAATGAAATTTGATGAAAATATAGAGATAGAGAAGGAGAGAGGGAGACTGGTTATAGTCATGTAAAAATACATGAGCTGGACCGAGGGATGAAAGAGGAATCAGAATGCATACACTTGGAAGGAGAGAGGAAAGTACAAGGAAACATGGTAGGGGTGAAATAAGAATACAAAGGGCACAGCAAAGAGCTAGAGGAAATTAAGGAACATCCTATAAGACATAAAAGAGGGAGAGCGGGAGCCAAAGGCGGGAAAAGGAGAGGGTGAGAGAGTAGAGAAAGAGAGAGGCAGAGACAGCTAGGGAGACATCAGAGCTAGAAGAAGAGGGAGGCAGAACAAGAGAGGGAGAGGGTGAAATAGAAGAGAGAGAGAGAGAGAGATGCAAAGCTGACAAACGGCCTTGGCATATTCGCTATTTCAACTTTCAATTAAAAATTTCTACATGATTCAAACATCTGATCAAAAACGGAAGGCGCACTTCCGATAGCTCATAGTATCAGCTATAACATACTTAAATTGGGGGATTAGAGCAAAAATAAGCGAGATACTACTCACAGAACAATGTCATGTAGATTCATTATGTGAACGAAATTCGACTTCCGTAGACATAGCATAACATAACATAATGTCACCTTTAATTGAAATTTTCACTATGATGACGTCATCAAAACGAAAAGTGAGGGTGACTTATCTTGTAGAGAATTGTCTTAGCTACAACATATCAAAATTTGGGAGAAAAAGAGCACAAATAAGCTAGATAGTGCTCCAAGATTAATGTTATGTAGATTCATGATGTGAACGAAATTCACTTTCATAGACATAACACGCAAATTAAGAAAATTCTGACATGTCGCCTTTAATTGAAATTTTCACTATGATGACGTCATCAAAACGAAAAGTGAGAGTGACTTATCTTGTAGAGAATTGTCTTAGCTACAACATATCAAAATTTGGAAGAAAAAGAGCACAAATAAGCTAGATGGTGCTCAAAGATTAATGTTATGTAGATTCATATGATGTGAACGAAATTCACTTTCATAGACATAACACGCAAATTAAGAAAATTCTGACATGTCACCTTTAATTGAAATTTTCACTATGATGACGTCATCAAAACGAAAAGTGAGAGTGACTTATCTTGTAGAGAATTGTCTTAGCTACAACATATCAAAATTTGGAAGAAAAAGAGCACAAATAAGCTAGATGGTGCTCAAAGATTAATGTTATGTAGATTCATATGATGTGAACGAAATTCACTTTCATAGACATAACACGCACGTTAAGAAAATTCTGACATGTCACCTTTAATTGAAATTTTCACTATGATGACGTCATCAAAACGAAAAGTGAGTGACTTATCTTGTAGAGAATTGTCTTAGCTACAACATATCAAAATTTGGGAGAAAAAAGAGCTCAAATAAGCTAGATAGTGCTCAAAGATTAATGTTATGTAGATTCATGATGTGAACGAAATTTGACTTCCGTAGACATAACACGCACGTTAAGAAAATTCTGACATGTCGCCTTTAATTGAAATTTTCACTTTGATGACGTCATCAAAACGAAAAGTGAGGCCAACTTATCTTGTAGAGAATTGTCTTAGCTACAACATATCTAAATTTGGAAGAAAAACAATCAATATTTACAGAGATACAATCAATTTTCCATAAATATGCGGACGTCATAAAATGCAAATTCGTATTTTGAGTTCCAAGGCCTTTATGATGACGTCACGATATTTGTACTGGCAAAATGAGACATGAAATCATATCTCCAATTCATACTCTATCCAAATATGAAAAATTGAGAGGAATTCAGGCATTCTGACGAGCTATGGCGGATTTTATATAGACATGTTTTTACCACTTTTTACATTATATTGCCCATTGACGCGCGCACGAATTTAAAAGTTTGACGCACGCGTAGGGCATTATAGAAGGTCGAGAATGACTGGAAATAGTTGAAAATTGTCAAAAATAGTGTCAGGAATACAAACCATGCGAAAAACGGCGTGTTTACGATGTGTACGTGCTGCGCGCGCGTAACGCGCGCGCGGACGCGCACGGACGGAAATTTTGAAATGCTTAAAATGACCTGATTCGTACTTTCGTTTAATAGTTAAGTGATTTTGAGCATTTTAAATTGACGCGCGTACGCGCGTCATGACCTTTATGTGACCTTTGATGACATGACCTGTTGACCCTTGAGGTAAAGTATATGTGATATGAATATAAATAACCTTTGATGACGCATCATGAAGATATGATTGATAATGTGATTTCACAAAATGGCGCCTGGATGACGTCACGATGACCTGATGACCTTGAAAAAATGGTGGCACTTGAATTTGATAAGCCTGATGACTGACAAAAATTTGATGAAAATTGATGGAGCCGAATTTGAGCAATCACGCTCACAAGAAAGTGGTGGGAAAATAAAAATAAACAAGTGCGTTACCGATATAAAAAACATTTCCCATAGCGATTACACGTGAACGGAAAATGGAATTCTCAAATCCCACTTTGCAAGTGAAATATGAGCATGATCCCGGCATCTGATCGAAAAATAAAGAACACTTGTGATAGCTTATTGTCTCAGCTACAACATACTCGAAGCTCAGCGAAAAGAAAACTAAAACGACGGAGATATTGCTCGCGAAAGACGGGAATGTAGAATCCAGTTTTGAGAAAAGTCATGTCCCATAGAGAATACACGCAAAATGTGAACAATTGACATGCCTCCTTTAATCGCAAAAATACGCCATGATGCTTTTGTCAAAATGAAAATTCGTGTTGACTGCATTGGTAGAGAATTGTCTCAGCTACAACATATCAAAATTTGGAAGAAAATTGACAACCGATTACTGCAATATTATCAAATGAATACAAAAATTATGATGTCATATTTTCAAAATCAAATTTTCGAGTTCATATGCAAATATGACGACGTCAGAACATACGATTGGACAAAATTATACATGAAATCACATAAACATTTCATGGGCTTCCAGAAAATGTTAAAAATTTGGGGTATTTAGGCATTCTGACGAGCTATGGCGGATTTTATATAGACATGTTTTTACCACTTTTTACATTATATTGCCCATTGACGCGCACGAATTTTAAAGTTTGACGCACGCGCGTGGCATTATGGAAGGTCGAGAATTACTGGAAATAGTTGGAAATTGTCAAAAATAGTGTCAGAAATAAAAACCATGCGAAAAAGGCGTTTTTACGATGTGTACGCGATGCGCGCGCGCATAATGCGCGCGCGGACGCGCACGGACGGAAATTTTGAAATGCTTAAAATGACCTGATTCGTACTCTCAATTAATAGTTAAGTGATTTTGAGCTTTTTAAATTTTGACGCGCGTACGCGCGCGTCATGACCTTTATGTGATTTTTGACGACATGACCTGTTGACCCTTGACCTGAATTATATGTGATATGAATATGAATGACCTTTGATGACGCATCATGAAGATATGATTGATCATGTGATTTCACAAAATGGCGCCTGGATGACGTCACGATGACCTGATGACCTTGAAAATGTTCCTGTCACGTTTTATGACAATGACCCATGACTGTCCAAAAATTGAAAGAAATTGACTGTACCGATCTTGAGTTATCGTCGGAACAAAAAGTGGAGGAAATAAAAATAAATAATAATAAAAAAGAAAATTCTGACGAAATTAATAGGTGATCTGTCGATTACGACAGACCACCTAATAATAACGAGAAATTTAATTCGTCATTGAGGACGAATTAGGTGGTCTGTCTTTAAATCTGGTGGACGCTGATCTTGTTAGGAATTGTCTCAGCTACAACATATCGAAATTTGGAAGAAAATCGATCAATATTAACAGAGATACAATCAATTTTCCATAAATATGCTGACGTCATAATATGCAAATTGGTATTTTGAGTTCCAAGGCCATTATGATGACGTCAAGATATATACAACGGCCAAATGAGACATGAAATCATATCTCCGACTCATACTCTATCCAATATAAAAAAATGTGGGGTCAACGGGCTTCTAAAGAGCTATTAAGGATTTTGTATAGGCATGTTTTTGCCCATATATGCTATGTATTACAAGAGCTCGCACGTACGGACATTGATCTGGAACGGACGCTCATTCCGTTATTAATGGTCATAAAGAGATAAACATGGTATCAAAATGTTCTGAAAAAATAGGGAATATCATGCCAACGGAAAAAGGGATTTATGTTGCGTTCGGCCATGACGAACGAAAACGCGCGCGCATTCGCGTGTGCGTTTTTTGAAATGCTTAAAATGGCTGAAACGTACTCTTATTTGAATAAAAGTGATTTTGAGCATTTTAAATTTTGCGCGCGCACTGACGCGCGGACGTACGCGTACGCGCGCGTTTATTGACATGAAAATGACCGGACGGATATTGAAATTGATATTGATAAATATGAATGAGAAATGAATTTTCGTTATGAAGATATGATCATTAGTTGATTTTCACAAAATGGCGCATGGATGACGTCACGATGATTTGATAAACCTGAAAATGTTCCTGTCACGTCTTATGACAATGACCTATGACTGTGTCAAAATTGAAAGAAATTGGTGGTTCGATATTGAGTAATCGCTTGCACAAAAAAGTGGAGAAATAAAAATAAATAATAATAGACATTTAATTCGTCATGAGGACGAATTAGGTGGTCTGTCTACAATTCTTATGATCATGCTCATCTTCAATTCAATGATCCAATATAATGATGTTAATGTAAAATGATGTATTAAGATATGAATTGATGAATGAAGTACTGATGAACTGATAGATTGAACTGATGTGAAATGAACTGAATTGATGAGCTAAACTGATGAACTGATGAATGAACTGATGAACTGATATTGAACTAGCTGTGACCTGAACTGAAGTAATAACTCAACTGATGAACAAAATATTGAGAAATGATTATGATCAAGATCATGATCATAATGAAATTTGATGAAAATATAGAGATAGAGAAGGAGAGAGGGAGACTGGTTATAGTCATGTAAAAATACATGAGCTGGACCGAGGGATGAAAGAGGAATCAGAATGCATACACTTGGAAGGAGAGAGGAAAGTACAAGGAAACATGGTAGGGGTGAAATAAGAATACAAAGGGCACAGCAAAGAGCTAGAGGAAATTAAGGAACATCCTATAAGACATAAAAGAGGGAGAGCGGGAGCCAAAGGCGGGAAAAGGAGAGGGTGAGAGAGTAGAGAAAGAGAGAGGCAGAGACAGCTAGGGAGACATCAGAGCTAGAAGAAGAGGGAGGCAGAACAAGAGAGGGAGAGGGTGAAATAGAAGAGAGAGAGAGCGATGCAAAGCTGACAAACGGCCTTGGCATATTCGCTATTTCAACTTTCAATTAAAAATTTCTACATGATTCAAACATCTGATCAAAAACGGAAGGCGCACTTCCGATAGCTCATAGTATCAGCTATAACATACTTAAATTGGGGTGCGGGGGATTAGAGCAAAAATAAGCGAGATACTACTCACAGAACAATGTCATGTAGATTCATTATGTGAACGAAATTCGACTTCCGTAGACATAGCATAACATAACATAATGTCACCTTTAATTGAAATTTTCACTATGATGACGTCATCAAAACGAAAAGTGAGGGTGACTTATCTTGTAGAGAATTGTCTTAGCTACAACATATCAAAATTTGGGAGAAAAAGAGCACAAATAAGCTAGATAGTGCTCCAAGATTAATGTTATGTAGATTCATATGATGTGAACGAAATTCACTTTCATAGACATAACACGCAAATTAAGAAAATTCTGACATGTCGCCTTTAATTGAAATTTTCACTATGATGACGTCATCAAAACGAAAAGTGAGAGTGACTTATCTTGTAGAGAATTGTCTTAGCTACAACATATCAAAATTTGGAAGAAAAAGAGCACAAATAAGCTAGATGGTGCTCAAAGATTAATGTTATGTAGATTCATATGATGTGAACGAAATTCACTTACATAGACATAACACGCACGTTAAGAAAATTCTGACATGTCACCTTTAATTGAAATTTTCACTATGATGACGTCATCAAAACGAAAAGTGAGGGTGACCTATCTTGTAGAGAATTGTCTTAGCTACAACATATCAAAATTTGGAAGAAAAAAGAGCACAAATAAGCTAGATGGTGCTCAAAGATTAATGTTATGTAGATTCATATGATGTGAACGAAATTCACTTACATAGACATAACACGCACGTTAAGAAAATTCTGACATGTCACCTTTAATTGAAATTTTCACTATGATGACGTCATCAAAACGAAAAGTGAGGGTGACCTATCTTGTAGAGAATTGTCTTAGCTACAACATATCAAAATTTGGAAGAAAAAGAGCACAAATAAGCTAGATGGTGCTCAAAGATTAATGTTATGTAGATTCATATGATGTGAACGAAATTCACTTTCATAGACATAACACGCACGTTAAGAAAATTCTGACATGTCACCTTTAATTGAAATTTTCACTATGATGACGTCATCAAAACGAAAAGTGAGTGACTTATCTTGTAGAGAATTGTCTTAGCTACAACATATCAAAATTTGGGAGAAAAAGAGCTCAAATAAGCTAGATAGTGCTCAAAGATTAATGTTATGTAGATTCATGATGTGAACGAAATTCGACTTCCGTAGACATAACACGCACGTTAAGAAAATTCTGACATGTCGCCTTTAATTGAAATTTTCACTTTGATGACGTCATCAAAACGAAAAGTGAGGCCAACTTATCTTGTAGAGAATTGTCTTAGCTACAACATATCTAAATTTGGAAGAAAACAATCAATATTTACAGAGATACAATCAATTTTCCATAAATATGCGGACGTCATAATATGCAAATTCGTATTTTGAGTTCCAAGGCCTTTATGATGACGTCACGATATTTGTACTGGCAAAATGAGACATGAAATCATATCTCCAATTCATACTCTATCCAAATATGAAAAAAATTGAGAGGAATTCAGGCATTCTGACGAGCTATGGCGGATTTTATATAGACATGTTTTTACCACTTTTTACATTATATTGCCCATTGACGCGCGCACGAATTTAAAAGTTTGACGCACGCGTAGGGCATTATAGAAGGTCGAGAATGACTGGAAATAGTTGAAAATTGTCAAAAATAGTGTCAGGAATACAAACCATGCGAAAAACGGCGTGTTTACGATGTGTACGTGCTGCGCGCGTAACGCGCGCGGACGCGCACGGACGGAATTTTTTGAAATGCTTAAAATGACCTGATTCGTACTTTCGTTTAATAGTTAAGTGATTTTGAGCATTTTAAAAATTGACGCGCGCGTACGCGCGCGTCATGACCTTTATGTGACCTTTGATGACATGACCTGTTGACCCTTGAGGTAAAGTATATGTGATATGAATATAAATAACCTTTGATGACGCATCATGAAGATATGATTGATAATGTGATTTCACAAAATGGCGCCTGGATGACGTCACGATGACCTGATGACCTTGAAAAAATGGTGGCACTTGAATTTGATAAGCCTGATGACTGACAAAAATTTGATGAAAATTGATGGAGCCGAATTTGAGCAATCACGCTCACAAGAAAGTGGTGGGAAAATAAAAATAAACAAGTGCGTTACCGATATAAAAACATTTCCCATAGCGATTACACGTGAACGGAAAATGGAATTCTCAAATCCCACTTTGCAAGTGAAATATGAGCATGATCCCGGCATCTGATCGAAAAATAAAGGGCACACTTGTGATAGCTTATTGTCTCAGCTACAACATACTCGAAGCTCAGCGAAAACAAAACTAAAACGACGGAGATATTGCTCGCGAAAGACGGGAATGTAGAATCCAGTTTTGAGAAAAGTCATGTCCCATAGAGAATACACGCAAAATGTGAAAAATTGACATGCCTCCTTTAATCGCAAAAATACGCCATGATGCCTTTGTCAAAATGAAAATTCGTGTTGACTGCATTTGTAGAGAATTGTCTCAGCTAGAACATATCAAAATTTGGAAGAAAATCGACAACCGATTACTGCAATATTATCAAATGAATACAAAAATTATGATGTCATATTTTCAAAATCAAATTTTGAGTTCATATGCAAATATGACGACGTCAGAACATACGATTGGACAAAATTATACATGAAATCACATAAACATTTCATGGGCTTCCAGAAAATGTTAAAAATTTGGGGTATTTAGGCATTCTGACGAGCTATGGCGGATTTTATATAGACATGTTTTTACCACTTTTACATTATATTGCCCATTGACGCGCGCACGAATTTTAAAGTTTGACGCACGCGCGTGGCATTATGGAAGGTCGAGAATTACTGGAAATAGTTGGAAATTGTCAAAAATAGTGTCAGAAATAAAAAACCATGCGAAAAAGGCGTTTTTACGATGTGTACGCGATGCGCGCGCATAATGCGCGCGCGGACGCGCACGGACGGAAATTTTGAAATGCTTAAAATGACCTGATTCGTACTCTCAATTAATAGTTAAGTGATTTTGAGCATTTTAAAATTTTGACGCGCGCGTACGCGCGTCATGACCTTTATGTGATTTTTGACGACATGACCTGTTGACCCTTGACCTGAATTATATGTGATATGAATATGAATGACCTTTGATGACGCATCATGAAGATATGATTGATCATGTGATTTCACAAAATGGCGCCTGGATGACGTCACGATGACCTGATGACCTTGAAAATGTTCCTGTCACGTTTTATGACAATGACCCATGACTGTCCAAAATTGAAAGAAATTGACTGTACCGATCTTGAGTTATCGTCGGAACAAAAAGTGGAGGAAATAAAAATAAATAATAATAAAAAGAAAATTCTGACGAAATTAATAGGTGATCTGTCGATTACGACAGACCACCTAAAAAAAAATTCTGACGAAATTAATAGGTGATCTGTCGATTACGACAGACCATAATGAGTTAGGTGGTCTGTTATGTAATCTGAATAACTGATCTTGTAGAAAATTGTCTTAGCTACAACATATCAAAATTTGGAAGAAAATCGATCCATATTTACAGATACAATCAATTTTCCATAAATATGCTGACGTCATAATATGCAAATTCGTATTTTGAGTTCCAAGGCCAAAGGGCAAAGGGCAGAGCTATAGAAAATTAAGGAACATTACAAGACATAATAGAAGGAGAACGAGAACCAGAGGGCGGGAGAGGTAGAGGGAGAGAGAGAAGAAAAGAGAAGGGCAGAGGCAGAGGGAGACAGAGCAAGAGAATAAGAGGGAGGCAAGGCAAGAGGTCGAGGTAGAGGGAGGCAGAGAGAGAGGGAGAGGGTAAAAGAGTAGAGAGAGATATATATGCAGAGACAGAGCAAGAGAAGGAGAGGGGCAAAATAAGAGAGGAGAAGGGAAACAGAGCAAGAGAGAGGAGAAAGAGAGATGCAATGGAGAACGATGCATTCAATATATCCAGCATAAATAGAATTTAATATAGAGAAAGAGAGAAGTATAGACAAGTAAACAATTCTATGTCCACGGGAGAGACGTAAACATGCATATACCTTGGGCTGAATAACTGGAAAAAGTAAAAACGTCTGGGAAGGAGACTAGCAAGGTGATTTGATATTGTAGCAGAGTTGGGAGATAAACCCTATATTAGGTTTAATACCAGATTTCCCATAGGGTTGTACTCAAACGATTGACATTCTTCTCCCATAGATATAACACGCAAAATTAGGCATTTTATTACATTGTTTGTGATTGTATATGATAATATGTTATAATAGTCGAAGAAGATCATAAAATCAAATTTAAAACGACGGCAAAAAAAAAAAAAAAAATGACCCACCAGGAATCGAACTTGGGTCGCCGGAATGGGAGGCAAGTGCTATGACCACTATACCAAAATAATCCACATAGACATTACACGTGAACGGAAAATGGAATTCTCAAATCCCACTTTGCAAGTGAAATATGAGCATGATCCCGGCATCTGATCGAAAAATAAAGGGCACACTTGTGATAGCTTATTGTCTCAGCTACAACATACTCAAAGCTCAGCAAAAACAAAACTAAAACGACGGAGATATTGCTCGCGAAAGACGGAATGTAGAATCCAGTTTTGAGAAAAGTCATGTCCCATAGAGAATACACGTAAAATGTGAAAAATTGACATGCCTCCTTTAATCGCAAAAATACGCCATGATGCCTTTGTCAAAATGAAAATTCGTGGTGACTGCATTTGTAGAGAATTGTCTCAGCTAGAACATATCAAAATTTGGAAGAAAATCGATCAATATTTACAGAGATACAATCAATTTTCCAAAAATATGCTGACGTCATAATATGCAAATTGAAATTTTGAGTTCGGAGGCCATTATGATGACGTCATGAGTTAATTGAGGGTCAAATGAGACATGAAATCATATCTCCGACTCATAATCTATCCAAATATGAAAAAAATTGGGAGTTCCATCCATTCTGAAGAGTTACAATGAATTTTGTATAGGCATGTTTTTGCCCATATATGCTATGTATTACAAGAGCTCGCGCGTACGGACATGTATCTTGAACGGACGCTCATTCCGTTATTAATGGTCATAAAAAGATAAACATGGTATCAAATTGTTCGGAAAAAAATGGGAATATCATGACAAAAAAATAGGATTATTTTGTTCGGCCGTCACGAACGAAAACGCGCGCATTCGCGTGTGCGCGTTTTGCGAAATGCTTAAAATGGCCTGAAACGTATGCAAAATGAATTTGAGACGATTTTGAGCATTTTGAAATTTTGCGCGCGCGCTGACGCGCGGACGTACGCATGCGCGCGTTTTTGACCTGAAATTGACCGGACGGATATTGACCTTGATCATGATAAATATGAATGAGAAATGACTTTCCGTTATGAAGATATGATCATGAGTTGAAAGTACCAAAAAAACACAAAATGGCGCCTGGATGACGTCATGAAGACTTGATGACCTTGAAAATGTTCCTGTCACGTCTCATGACTATGACCTATGACTGTGCCAAAATTGAAAGAAATTGACAAAACCGATCTTGAGTTATCAACGGAACAAAAAAGTGGCGGAAATAAATAAAAATAAATAATAAAAAAGAAAATTCTGACGAAAACAATAGGTGATCTGTCGATACCGACAGACCACCTAATAAAGAAAGAAAATTCTGACAAAAACAATAGGTGATATACGACAGACCACCTAACTAGACTTGAATTCGTCACTTTGACGAATTAGGTGATACGTATGCTAATGATTTACATAATGAAAAATGCATTTTCACGATTTCATATTGTTATATAAAATCCTTCTACAACTATGATATATCCATATGTCAAGTTTCTATTGTTTAGTCTTGATCATTATGGATGTATGGAAGATAGATTGAGACAATTCGATCATTGACCCTGGAAAAAAACCAGTTACACCTTTGACTCTAATTGACATGAGGTATACAGGCATTGCATATTCCGTGGTAAGAATGAAGTAAGCGAGGGAAAATGAAGGCAATGACAAACGAGAGAGAGAGAGATCGACATAATTAGACCCGGTTCAAATTAAGTTTTCTTTAAATTATTAGATCCAGTACTGAGGATCTTTTCATCTGCCATGTTTTTGATATTTGACGGCTTTTGACGCTACATAGAAATGCCGTCTTTTGTCACCAAATATTGTTCAAATAGCATTGTAGAGACGATGAACAAATACTAACGAAAAATCGTTAGCCATGAGAATATCAATTTCTATCTCGTTCTGCTAAATAATCCGAACAATAGAATCAACCAAGTAGAATCAACTGTTAAACGAATTTATAATAAGTCCTGAAATTTCAACTTGTTACTGCACGTCATAGTAGTATTAAAGAGCAGCAATGGCGAACGGTTGTCGCTAAAATTCAGAAATTGTTGCTTAGATTGCTTTTCCACTAAAAATTAACATGAGACATCAAGCTACATAGAACTATGATCGACAAACATGATGTTGTTTTGAAAACAGTCTGAAAACATTGGAGGTAGAATAAATAAGAGATAATGTGGTCATGTAAACAAGTGCATTATGTCCATGTTACTCCCCTAGTACCGAAATCATGATTGTATTCTCTACTTATTTCTCCTATATAATTTATTTCAATTTAAAATAGAAATACTAATGTTTCTTCTTTTGACTTGATAATATTTCAGCAACGAATTGACAGTTTTGGTAGACATCTTGGACGTATCATAGCAATAAATTCTTGGAAATGACGTATTGTGTATACGATAATTATGATTAGAAGAAGCATACAATAACTATAAAAATAAATTACAATAACAAAAAATCACTATAAAAATGATTATAATTACGATATTTACTATAATAATAAATATAACAATGATAATAATAATGATTATTATGATACTGCTGCTATTACTACTACTTCTACTACTATGAAGAAGTAAATGAAGAAGGGGTAGGAGAAGAATCATTTCAGCGATATTAGTGATTATATTCTCAATAATTGAGGCATACAAATAAACATATATTCCGTGGTAAGAATGAAGTAAGCGAGGGAAAATGAAGGCAATGACAAACGAGAGAGAAAGAGAGCGACAGATTAAGTCCGGGTTCAAATTAAGTTTTCTTTAAATTATTAGACCCAGTACTGAGGATCTTTTTATCTGCCATGTTTTTCTTATTTGACGGCTTTTGACGGCTTTTGACGATACAAAGAAATGCCGTCTTTTGTCACCAAATATTGTTCAAATAGCATTGTAGAGACGATGAACAAATACTAACGAAAAATCGTTAGCCATGAGAATATCAATTTCTATCTCGTTCTGCTAAATAATCCGAACAATAGAATCAACCAAGTAGAATCAACTGTTAAACGAATTTATCGTGAGTTCTGAAATTTTAATTTGTTACTGCACGTCATAGTAGTTTTAAAGAGCAGCAATGGCGAACGGTTGTCGCTAAAATTCAGAAATTGTTGCTTAGATTGCTTTTCCACTTAAAATTAACATGAGACATCAAGCTACATAGAACTATGATCGACAAACATGATGTTGTTTTGAAAACAGTCTGAAAACATTGGAGGTAGAATAAATAAGAGATAAATGTGGTCATGTAAACAAGTGCATTATGTCCATGTTACTCCCCTAGTACCGAAATCATGATTGTATTCTCTACTTATTTCTCCTATATAATTTATTTCAATTTAAAATAGAAATTGTAATGTTTCTTCTTTTGGCTTGATTATATTGCAGCAACGAATTGACAGTTTTGGTAGACATCTTGGATGTATCATATAGCAATAAATTCTTGGCACATGACGTATTGTGTATACGATAATTATGATAAGAAGAAGCATACAAATAACTATGAAAATAAATAATAATAACAAATAATCACTATAAAAATGATTATAATTACGATATTTACTATAATAATAAATATAACAATGATAATAATAATGATTATTATGATACTGCTGCTATTACTACTCCAACTACTAGGAAGTAGAAGATGAAGAAGACTGAAGGGGAAGGAGGAGAATCGTTTCAGCGATTTTAGTGATTATATTCTCTATGATTGAGGCATACACTCAAATTTAAATCATAATCAAACAGGCATCTGAAGTTTTTAGATGCTTACTATTTGCTTCATGTTCTTGATAATCGCCCCGGCTGATCGCACCCTGCTTCCCTGCATCAACACACACACTTTGAGAAAAGATTTTTGTCTCCCTTTAATTCAAAGTCGTTTTACAACCTTTTGGGCATCGAATAATACCCGCATTCATTCAGCTTAACTTGACACGAGGTTATTTTCGGCCAATTGTTTATTGTGTATTTTGTAGAAAGATATGAACCCTCGTGTAATTTAAATAACGTTGGAAATTTGGAATTGAATTGGGGCCTTGAGCGAAGAATACACGTTTAGCTGACCAAAAGTGCGAGGTAGTTTCCACTCCCCGTGGGATCATAAAATATGTCATCTAAATCGTTTGCCTGTAGGTCTGGAGTATCAAAGGTCGATAAATTTAAGATCAGACCTTCGAAGGGTCATTTTATCTAGTTTTGATCTGACAAATTTGAAGCGTAAAAAAGAATCAAAAGCAGTTAGAGAAAAGACATCTCCAAGTCTCCAGCGGTAAGACAATTAATGACAAGCACAATTGAGGACCAATCTAAGACGCGTTCATAGTGACGGCAAAAGTTTACTACGATAATTTTAGCTCGATAGTGATCACAAGTGCATGTAAAAACTGAATTTTGATTTGGACTCGTCGTTTTTGACAACAAATTTTGTCATGATCCCTTCATCAAAATGAAAATAAATGTCGCATGTAATTTAAAGAATAACCTCAGCAACTACATAATACATTTTTTTGAGAAATTCGAATAAAGATGAACGATATATGGTCCAACGTGCATTGTCATTAATTACTTAATCAATTAAACTCGATTAAAATTAAAAGTTTTAACATTAACGAGCAATATGATGATGTCGGAAAATCCGATAAGCCAAAAAGATGTATGGAATAATATATACAACTAATACTTAATCCACATATTAAAAGAAATTGGATTATCCGGGCATCGTTATAGAAGTTATGACCAATTAAACATAGGCATGTTTTTGTTTTAAATTACAAATGTGTGCGCGCGCGTGTTGTTATCTTTGACGCCCGCTTATTCCATCATTATGTGTCAAAATTGACTGAAATTAACAGGGATTGTTGAGGAAAGTATTAGGAATCCAAAACAAAACGTATAGAAAATTACTTGGTTTGTGGTTTCGAGCATTTTTTCCTTCTAATTTCTTTTTGACGCACGCGTACACGCACGTTCGAAGGGCAGGCGCATGTGCGTGTGCTAAAATTCTGACCCATGACCTGAGCAAGATTGATGCCAAATTTGAATTGAAATTGATATTGCATGGCTGAGATACGACCATTAATAAAATTTCACATAATGACGTCATGATGACGTCACGATGCCATGGAGTCGCTGAAAAGTCACGCAGTTCTAAGTTGGACTACGATCTATCATCATGGAAAGTTTCATGACAATGGCATCAGCCATTCTTGAAATATCCTGCGAACAAATTGGAGGAAGAATAATAAAAATTTCCTCTATACAGACACAAAATAAATACTAGACTTTAATTCGTCACTTAGACGAATTAGGTGATACGTATACTCATTTGTTACATAATGAAGAACACATTTTCACGATTTTATCTTTCGTTATGAAATACTCCCATTATGGTCTATCAATATGTCAAGTTACAACTGTGTAGCATATTGATCATTATGGATATATAAAAGATAGATGATGGGAGGCTAATGCTCTGACCAATATACCAAAAAACTCCACTTTGACATTATACACGTAAACGGAAAATCGGTTTCCCAAATCACATCTTGTAGTTAAAATATTGACATGATCCCATCACATGATTTAAAACTAAATGTCATCTTAAATGTAGGGAATTTTTCTCAGCTACCGCATATCCGTAGCTGGCAGAATATCGAGCCCAAAAAATCGAGATATTGCTCAAACAAGACTGGAATGAAGAATGAAGATTTCAGAAAAATTCACCTCCCATAGAGAATGGACGCAAAATTAGGAAGATTGACATGCCTGCTTTGATCGAAAGAATATGCCATGATGCCATTGTCAAAATAAAAATAATATTCATACGTTTTGTAGAAAATCGTCTTAGCTAATACATATCTAACACTCAAATTTCCGTTAATATGCTGACGCCATAATTTGCAAATTCGTATTTTGAGTTCCAAGGTCATTATAATGACGTCACCATGTACTTGATGGCCAAATGAGACATGAAATCATATTTCCGACTCATATTCTATCCTCATAAGAAAACATAATTGAGTTATCCGTGCATTTAAAGAAGTTATGGCCAATTAAACATAGGCATAATTTTAAAAAATGGAAAAGTGCGGCTGCGCGTGTTGTAACCTTTGACGCGCGCGCATTCCATTATTATGAGTCACAAATGGCTAAAATTTACAGGGATTGTTGAGGAAAGTATCAAGAATCAAAAGCATGCAAGAAATGGAATCTATCCGATCCGCATGCATTAAAAGCAAATGCGCGCAAGACCGACACGCGCGGAAATTTCTGAAACGCTTTAAATTGTCTGAAACGTATACAAAATTACTTGGTTTGGGGTTTTGAGCATTTTAAATTCTAATTTCTTTTTGATGCACGCGTACGCGCTCGCTTTAAGGGAAAGGCGCATGTGCGTGGGCTAAAATTCTGACCCATGACCTGAGCATGATTGATACAAAATTTGAATTGAAATTGATATTGCATGGCTGAGATACGACCATTAATGACATTTCACATATTGACGTCATGATGACGTCACGGTGCCCTGGCGTCGCTGAAAAGTCACGCAGTTCTAAGTTGGACTAAGATCTACCTTCAGGAAAGTTTCATGACAATGGCTTCAGCCATTCTTGAGATATCCTGCGAACAAATTCGAGGAAGAATAATAATAATTTCTTCTATACAGACACAAAATAAATACTAGACTTGAATTCGTCACTTTGACGAATTAGGTGATACGTATGCTAATGTTTTACATAATGAAGCATGCATTTTCACGATTTTACATTATCTTATAAAATGCTCTTCCGACTATGGTCTATCCATATGTCAATTTCATCTGTGTAGCCTTGATCATTATGGATATATCTAGTGCTTTAACCAATAGACCAAAATATTTCTCATAGACTTTACATGCAAAGCTGACAAACGGCCTTGGCATGGTCGCAATTACATTTTGCAACTGAAAATTTCGACATGATCTCAACATCTGATAAAAACCGAAAGCACATTTTCTATAGCCCATAGTCTCAGCTATAACATACCAAAAAGTGGGAGAAAAAGAGTACAAATAAGCTAGATAGTGCTCAAAGATTAATGTCATGTAGATTCAAGATGTGAACGAAATTCACCTTACATAGACATAACACGCAAATTAAGAAAATTTTGACATGTGGCCTTTAATTGAATTTTTTACTATGATGACGTCATCAAAATGGAAAATGATGTGTACTGATCTTGTAGAAGATTGTCTTAGCTACAACATATCAAATTTGAGAAGAAAATTGATCAATATTTACAGAGATACAATCAATTTTCCATAAATATGCTGACGTCATAATATGCAAATTCGTATTTTGAGTTCCAAGGCCATTATGATGACGTCACGAAGTACTTAATGGCCAAATGAGACATGAAATCATATCTCCGACTCATACTCTATCCAAATATGAAAAAATTGGCAGTCCTTATTTATCCCAAAGAGCTATAATGGATTTTGTATAGGCATGTTTTTGCCCATATATGCTATGTATTACAAGAGCTCGCGCGCACGGACATTTATCTTGAACGGACGCTCATTCCGTTATTAATGGTCATAAAGAGATAAAAATGGTATCAAATTGTTCGGAAAAGTATGGGAGATATCATGAAAGAAAAAAATGGCGATTCTATGTTGCGTACGACAAAGACGAACGAAAACGCGCGCGCATGCGCGTGTGCGTGATTTTGAAAAATGCTCGAAATGGCCTGAAACGTATGCAAAATAAATTTTAGATGATTTGGAGTAATTAAAAATTTTGCGCGCGCACTGACGCGCGGACGTACGCGTACGCGCGCGTTTATTGACCTGAAATTGACCGGACGGATATTGACCTTGATCATGATAAATATGAATGAGAAATGACTTTCTGTTATGAAGATATGATCATAAGTTGGTTTTTCACAAAATGGCGCCTTGATGACGTCACGATGATTTTGAGTCTCTGAAAAGTCACGCAGTTCTAAGTTAGACTAATATCTATCATCATGGAAATTTTCATGATAATGGCTTTATTCATTCTTGAGATATCTTGCGAACAAATTCATGGCAGAATAATAATAATAATAACTAGACTTGAATTCGTCACTTTGACGAATTAGGTGGTCTGTTATGTAATCTGAATAACTGATCTTGTAGAAAATTGTCTTAGCTACAACATATCAAAATTTGGAAGAAAAAAGAGCTTAAATAAGCTAGATAGTGCTCAAAGATTAATGTTATGTAGATTCATGATGTGAACGAAATTCGACTTTCGTAGACATAACACGCACGTTAAGAAAATTCTGACATGTCGCCTTTAATTGAAATTTTCACTTTGATGACGTCATCAAAACGAAAAGTGAGGAAAACTTATCTTGTAGGGAATTGTCTTAGCTACAACATATCTAAATTTGGAAGAAAAACAATTAATATTTACAGAGATACAATCAATTTTCCATAAATATGCGGACGTCATAATATGCAAATTCGTATTTTGAGTTCCAAGGCCTTTATGATGACGTCACGATATATGTACTGGCAAAATGAGACATGAAATCATATCTCCAATTCATACTCTATCCAAATATGAAAAAAATGGAGAATTCAGGCATTCTGACGAGCTATGGCGGATTTTATATAGACATGTTTTTACCACTTTTTACATTATATTGCCCATTGACGCGCACGAATTTTAAAGTTTGACGCACTTGTGGCATTATAGAAGGTCGAGAATGACTGGAAATAGTTGGAAATTGTCAAAAATAGTGTCAGAAATACAAACCATGCAAAAAACGGCGTGTTAACGATGTGAACGTGCTGCGCGCGCGCATAACATGCGCGCGGACGCGCACGGACGGAAATTTTTGAAATGCTTAAAATGACCTGATTCGTACTCTCGTTTAATAGTTAAGTGATTTTGAGCATTTTAAAATATTGACGCGCGCGTACGCGTCATGACCTTGTGACCTTTGATGACATGACTTGTTGACCCTTGACCTAATATATGTGATATGAATATAAATAACCTTTGATGACGCATCATGAAGATATGATTGATAATGTGATTTCACAAAATGGCGCCTGGATGACGTCACGATGACCTGATGACCTTGAAAAAATGGTGACACTTGAATTTGATAAGCCTGATGACTGACAAAAATTTGATGAAAATTGATGGAGCCGAATTCGGGCAATCACGCTCACAATAAAGTGGTGGAAAATAAAAATGAACAAGTGCGTTACCGATATACAAAAACATTTCCCAAAACATTTCCCATAGCGATTACACGTGAACGGAAAATGGAATTCTCAAATCCCACTTTGCAAGTGAAATATAAGCATGATCCCGGCATCTGATCGAAAAATAAATGGCACACTTGTGATAGCTTATTGTCTCAGCTACAACATACTCAAAGCTCAGCGAAAACAAAACTGAAACAATGGAGATATTGCTCGCGAAAGACGGGAATGTAGAATCCAGTTTTGAGAAAAAGTCATGTCCCATAGAGAATACACGCAAAATGTGAAAAATTGACATGCCTCCTTTAATCGCAAAAATACGCCATGATGCCTTTGTCAAAATGAAAAATCGTGGTGACTGCATTTGTAGAGAATTGTCTCAGCTAGAACATATCAAAATTTAGAAGAAAATCGATCAATATTTACAGAGATACAATCAATTTTCCAAAATATGCTGACGTCATAATATGCAAATTGAAATTTTGAGTTCGGAGGCCATTATGATGAAGTCATGACTTAATTGAGGGTCAAATGAGACATGAAATCATATCTCCGACTCATATTCTATCAAAATATGAAAAAAAATTGGGAGTTCCTATCCATTCTGAAGAGTAACAATGAATTTTGTATAGGCATGTTTTTGCCCATGTATTGTGGATACAGATAGCGCAGTCCGCGCGTGCTGTCAACTTTGACGGACGCTCATTGCGTTATTACTGGTCAGAAAAAGGTGAACAAGGTATCAAAATGCTTGGAGACATGTGCCAAATATGATGACAGAAAAAATTTGGCGATTGTATGTTGCAAAATGCCAGTACGTGCGAAAACGCGCGCATGTGCGCGTGCGCGTTTTTGCAAAATGCTTAAAATGGCCTGAAACGTACTCTCATTTGAATAAAAAGATTTTGAACATTTTGAAATTTTGCGCGCGCTCACGCGCGGACGTACGCATGTGCGCGCGTTTTTTTGACCTGAAATTGACCGGACGGATATTGACCTTAATCATGATAAATATGAATGAAAAATGACTTTCCGTTATGAAGATATGATCATGAGTTGAAAGTACAAAAAAACACAAATGGCGCCTGGATGACGTCATGAAGACCTGATGACCTTGAAAATGTTCCTGTCACGTCTTATGACAATGACCCATGACTGTGCCAAAATTGAAAGAAATTGACTGTACCGATCTTGAGTTATCGTAGGAACAAAAAAGGGGGGAGAAATAAATAAAAACTAGACATTTAATTCGTCATGAGGACGAATTAGGTGGTCTGTCTACAATTCTTATGATCATGCTCATCTTCAATTCAATGATCCAATATAATGATGTTAATGTAAAATGATGTATTAAGATATGAATTGATGAATGAAGTACTGATGAACTGATAGATTGAACTGATGTGAAATGAACTGAATTGATGAGCTAAACGGAAGTAATAACTAAACTGATGAACAAAATATTGAGAAATGATTATGATCAAGATCATGATCATAATGAAATTTGATGAAAATATAGAGATAGAGAAGGAAAGAGGGAGATTGGTTATAGTCATGTAAAAATACATGAGCTGGACCGAGGGATGAAAGAGGAATCAGAATGCATACACTTGGAAGGAGAGAGGAAAGTACAAGGAAACATGGTAGGGGTGAAATAAGAATACAAAGGGCACAGCAAAGAGCTAGAGGAAATTAAGGAACATCCTATAAGACATAAAAGAGGGAGAGCGGGAGCCCAAGGCGGGAAAAGGAGAGGGTGAGATAGTAGAAAGAGAGAGACAGAGACAGCTAGGGAGACATCAGAGCAGAAGAAGAGGGAGGCAGAACAAGAGAGGGAGAGGGAGAGGGTGAAATAGAAGAGAGAGAGAGCGATGCAAAGCTGACAAACGGCCTTGGCATATTCGCTATTTCAACTTTCAATTTAAAATTTCTACATGATTCCAACATCTGATCAAAAACGGAAGGCGCACTTCCGATAGCTCATAGTATCAGCTATAACATACTTAAATTGGGGGAAAGGGGAGAATAGAGCAAAAATAAGCGAGATACTACTCACAGAACAATGTCATGTAGATTCATATGATGCATGTGAACGAAATTCACTTTCATAGACATAACACGCAAATTAAGAAAATTCTGACATGTCGCATTTAATTGAAATTTTCACTATGATGACGTCATCAAAACGAAAAGTGAGGGTGACTTATCTTGTAGAGAATTGTCTTAGCTAGAACATATCAAAATTTGGGAGAAAAGAGCTCAAAGAAGCTAGATGGTGCTCAAAGATTTATGTTATGTAGATTCATATGATGCATGTGAACGAAATTCACTTTCATAGACATAACACGCAAATTAAGAAAATTCTGACATGTCGCCTTTAATTGAAATTTTCACTATGATGACGTCATCAAAACGAAAAGTGAGATGACTTATCTTGTAGAGAATTGTCTTAGCTACAACATATCAAAATTTGGAAGAAAAAAAAGCACAAATAAGCTAGATGGTGCTCAAAGATTAATGTTATGTAGATTCATATGATGTGAACGAAATTCACTTTCATAGACATAACACGCAAATTAAGAAAATTCTGACATGTCGCCTTTAATTGAAATTTTAACTATGATGACGTCATCAAAACGAAAAGTGAGGGTGACTTATCTTGTAGAGAATTGTCTTAGCTACAACATATCAAAATTTGGAAGAAAAAAAGCACAAATAAGCTAGATGGTGCTCAAAGATTAATGTTATGTAGATTCATATGATGTGAACGAAATTCACTTTCATAGACATAACACGCAAATTAAGAAAATTCTGACATGTCGCCTTTAATTGAAATTTTCACTATGATGACGTCATCAAAACGAAAAGTGAGGGTGACTTATCTTGTAGAGAATTGTCTTAGCTACAACATATCTAAATTTGGAAGAAAAACAATCAATATTTACAGAGATACAATCAATTTTCCATAAATATGCGGACGTCATAATATGCAAATTCGTATTTTGAGTTCCAAGGCCTTTATGATGACGTCACGATATTTTACTGGCAAAATGAGACATGAAATCATATCTCAATTCATACTCTATCCAAATATGAAAAAATTGAGAGGAATTCAGGCATTCTGACGAGCTATGGCGGATTTTATATAGACATGTTTTACCACTTTTTACATTATATTGCCCATTGACGCGCACGAATTTAAAGTTTGACGCACGCGTGGTGCATTATAGAAGGTCGAGAATGACTGGAAATAGTTGTAAATTGTCAAAAATAGTGTCAGGAATACAAACCATGCGAAAAAACGGCGTGTTTACGATGTGTACGTGCTGCGCGCGCGCATAACGCGCACGCGGACGCGCACGGACGGAAATTTTTGAAATGCTTAAAATGACCTGATTCGTACTCTCGTTTAATAGTTAAGTGATTTTGAGCATTTTAAAATATTGACGCGCGCGTACGCGCGCGTCATGACCTTTATGTGACCTTTGATGACATGACCTGTTGACCCTTGACCTAGAGTATATGTGATATGAATATAAATAACCTTTGATGACGCATCATGAAGATATGATTGATAATGTGATTTCACAAAATGGCGCCTATATGACGTCACGATGACCTGATGACCTTGAAAAAAATGGTAGCACTTGAATTTGATAAGCCTAATGACTGACAAAAATTTGATGAAAATTGATGGAGCCGAATTTGAGCAAACACGCTCACAATAAAGTGGTGGGAAAATAAAAATAAACAAGTGCGTTACCGATAGACAAAAACATTTCCCAAAACATTTCCCATAGCGATTACACGTGAACGGAAAATGGAATTCTCAAATCCCACTTTGCAAGTGAAATATGAGCATGATCCCGGCATCTGATCGAAAAATAAAGAGCACACTTGTGATAGCTTATTGTCTCAGCTACAACATACTCGAAGCTCAGCGAAAACAAAACTAAAACGACGGAGATATTGCTCGCGAAAGACGGGAATGTAGAATCCAGTTTTGAAAAAAGTCATGTCCCATAGAGAATACACGCAAAATGTGAAAATTGACATGCCTCCTTTAATCGCAAAAATACGCCATGATGCCTTTGTCAAAATGAAAATCGTGAAAACTGCATTTGTAGAGAATTGTCTCAGCTAGAACATATCAAAATTTAGAAGAAAATCGATCAATATTTACAGAGATACAATCAATTTTCCAAAAATATGCTGATCATATGCAAATTGAAATTTTGAGTTCGGAGGCCATTATGATGACGTCATGAGTTAATTGAGGATCAAATGAGACATGAAATCATATCTCCAACTCATAATCTATCTAAATATGAAAAAAATTGGGAGTTTCCATCCATTCTGAAGAGTTACAATGAATTTTGTATAGGCATGTTTTTGCCCATATATGTTATGTATTACAAGAGATCGCGCGCACGGACATGTTTCTTGAACGGACGCTCATTCCGTTATTAATGGTCATAAAAGGATAAACATGGTATCAAATTGTTCAGAAAAAATGAGGAATATCATGCCAAAAAAAATAGGAGGAATTATGTTGCGTTCGGCCGTCACGAACGAAAACGCGCGCATTCGTGTGTGCGCGTTTTTTCGAAATGCTTAAAATGGCCTGAAACGTATCCAAAATGAATTTGAGACGATTTGGAGCATTTTGAAATTTTGCACGCGCCCTAACGCGCGGACGTACGCATGCGCGCGCGTTTTTTGACCTTTAATTGACCGGACGGATATTGACCTTGATCATGATAAATATGAATGAGAAATGACTTTCGTTATGAAGATATGATCATGAGTTGAAAGTACCAAAAACACACAAAATGGCGCCTGGATGACGTCACGACAACCTGATGACCTTGAAAATGTTATTGTCACGTCTTATGACAATGACCCATGACTGTGCCAAAATTGATAGAAATTGACCGTACCGATCTTGAGTTATCGTCGGAACAAAAAAGTGCGGAGAAATATGAATAAATAATAAAGAAAATTCTGACGAAATTAATAGGTAGTCTGTCGTTGACAGACCACCTAATAATAAAGAAAATTCTGACGAAATTAATAGGTAGTCTGTCGTTGACAGACCACCTAATAAATAAAGAAAGAAAATTCTGACAAAAACAATAGGTGATCTGTCGATACCGACAGACCACCTAATAAACTAGAAATGTAATTCGTCATGAGGACGAATTAGGTGGTCTGTTATGTAATCTGAATAACTGATCTTGTAGAAAATTGTCTTAGCTACAACATATCAAAATTTGGAAGAAAATCGATCCATATTTACAGATACAATCAATTTTCCATAAATATGCTGACGTCATAATATGCAAATTCGTATTTTGAGTTCCAAGGCCAAAGGGCAAAGGGCAGAGCTATAGAAAATTAAGGAACATTACAAGACATAATAGGAGAACGAGAACCAGAGGCGGGAGAGGTAGAGGGTGAGAGAGAAGAAAAAGAGAAGGACAGAGGCAGAGGGAGACAGAGCAAGAGAAATAAGAGGAGGCAGAGAGAGAGAGAGGGGTAAAAGAGTAGAGAGATATATATGCAGAGACAGAGCAAGAGAAGGAGAGGGGCAAAATAAGAGAGGAGAAGGGAAACAGAGCAAGAGAGAGGAGAAAGAGAGAGATGCAATGGAGAACGATGCATTCAATATATCCAGCATAAATAGAATTTAATATAGAGAAAGAGAAAGTATAGACAAGTAAACAATTTTATGTCCAGTGGAGACGTAAACATGCATATACCTGGGCTGAATAACTGGAAAAGTAAAAACGTCTGGGAAGGAGACTAGCAAGGTGATTTGATATTGTAGCAGAGTTGGGAGATAAACCCTATATTAGGTTTAATACACGACAAGGAACCAGATTTCCCAAAGGGTTGTACTCAAACGATTGACATTCTTCTCCCATAGATATAACACGCAAAATTAGGCATTTTATTCATTGTTTGTGATTGTTTGTGATATATGATAATATGTTATAATAGTCGAAGAAGATCATAAAATCAAATCTAAAACGACGGCAAAAAAAAAAAAAAAAAATGACCCACCAGGAATCGAACTTGGGTCGCCGGAATGGGAGGCAAGTGCTATGACCACTATACCAAAATAATCCACATAGACATTACACGTGAACGGAAAATGGAATTCTCAAATCCCACTTTGCAAGTGAAATATGAGCATGATCCCGGCATCTGATCGAAAATAAAGGGCACACTTGTGATAGCTTATTGTCTCAGCTACAACATACTCGAAGCTCAGCGAAAACAAAACTAAAACGACGGAGATATTGCTCGCGAAAGACGGGAATGTAGAATCCAGTTTTGAGAAAAGTCATGTCCCATAGAGAATACACGCAAAATGTGAAAAATTGACATGCCTCCTTTAATCGCAAAAATACGCCATGATGCCTTTGTCAAAATGAAAAATCGTGGTGACTGCATTTGTAGAGAATTGTCTCAGCTAGAACATATCAAAATTTGGAAGAAAATCGATCAATATTTACAGAGATACAATCAATTTTCCAAAATATGCTGACGTCATAATATGCAAATTGAAATTTTGAGTTCGGAGGCCATTATGATGACGTCATGAGTTAATTGAGGGTCAAATGAGACATGAAATCATATCTCCGACTCATAATCTATCCAAATATGAAAAAAATTGCGGGTATCCATCCATTCTGAAGAGTTACAATGAGTTTTGTATAGGCATGTTTTTGCCCATATATGCTATGTATTACAAGAGATCGCGCGCACGGACATGTTCTTGAACGGACGCTCATTCCGTTATTAATGGTCATAAAAGGAGAAACATGGTATCAAATTGTTCTGAAAAAAATGAGGAATATCATGCCAAAAAAATATGAATTATGTTGCGTTCGGCCGTCACGAACGAAAACGCGCGCATTCGTGTGTGCGCGTTTTTTTGCGAAATGCTTAAAATGGCCTGAAACGTATTCAAAATGAATTTGAGACGATTTGGAGCATTTTGAAATTTTGCGCGCGCTGACGCGCGGACGTACGCATGCGCGCGCGTTTTTGACCTGAAATTGACCGGACGGATATTGACCTTGATCATGATAAATATGAATGAAAAATGACTTTCCGTTATGAAGATATGATCATGAGTTGAAAGTACCAAAAAAAACACAAAATGGCGCCTGGATGACGTCATGAAGACTTGATGACCTTGAAAATGTTCCTGTCACGTCTCATGAATGTGACCCATGACTGTGCCAAAATTGAAAGAAATTGACTGTACCGATCTTGAGTTATCGTCGGAACAAAAAAGTGCGGAGAATAAATAAAAATAAATAAAGAAAGAAAAATCCTGACGAAAACAATAGGTGATCTGTCGAAGACGACAGACCACCTAATAAAGAAAGAAAAATCCTGACGAAAACAATAGGTGATCTGTCGATACCGACAGACCACCTAATAAATAAAGAAAGAAAGAAAATTCTGACAAAAACAATAGGTGATCTGTCGATTCCGACAGACCACCTAATAATAATAAAGAAAGAAAATTCTGACAAAAACAATAGGTGATCTGTCGATGCCGACAGACCACCTAATAATAATAAATAAATAAATAAAGAAAGAAAATTCTGACAAAAACAATAGGTGATCTGTCGATTCCGACAGACCACCTAATAAATAAATAAAGAAAGAAAATTCTGACGAAAACAATAGGTGATCTGTCGTTGAAAGACCACCTAATAAAGAAAAATCTTGATTAAATCAATAGGTGATACGTATAACTACGTACGTATCACCTAATTACTTTTACAT
>CP137670.1:45272-85355 GCA_037976565.1 Mesocentrotus franciscanus | reverse complement strand
TTTTCCGATACAATGTTGCTATATCATGTTTATTACTTAGCATTTCCTGGTCCACTGTGATGCGAGTCTTTCTGTGCTACGGGTCATTACGACTTAAAAAAATTAATCCTGAAGCTTAATAAATAGCACTACTTGCTACCTACAGGACATGAATATCGAATTATAAAGATCATAATATGTTTGCAAAAATTTAATGAAATATGATACCTAACACATTATATATTTTAATGAATTGTACTGCTCCAACTCAGACCCCAGGCGTGGATCCAGGGGCCGAGGGCCTCCCCCGCCAAATAGAGAGAGAGAAAAAAAAGAAGGGAAAGGGAAGAGAGAAAGGGAAAGTTAGAAGAGGGAGAAGAAAAAGGGGAAAAGAAGGAGATGGGGGCGAAAGGGCCTTACCTCCTAGGCTGTTACCCCCCAAAAAAACAAGAGAGAAGGAAGAAAAAGGAAATAAAAAAAAAGGAAAAGAGGAGATAAAGGAAGGAGAAAAAAGAGGAAGAATTAGAAAAGAAAAGAAGGGGATATCAGTTGCAATCTTCCTGCCAACAAGTTGTGGATCGGGGCAAAGGCCTGCCTTCTCTCCCCCGCCAAAAAAAAGAGAGAAGGAAGGGAAAGAGGAGAGCTAAAAGGGAACAAAAAAGAGGAAGAAGAAAAGAAAGGTGATTAGAAAGAAGGGGAGATCAGTTGCGATGAATCCGCCAACAACGTGGATCGATCAGGGGAGGCAACAGGCTTCCTCCCCAGCAAACCCTAAAGAGAGAGAAGTAAGGAAATGGAATGGGAAAGAGGAGAGAAAGTGAAGAAAAAAAAGAGAAAGAAGAAAGGTAGAGATCAATTGCGTTTTTTCCGCCATGCAACAAGGTGAGGCTCGAGGGGGGCACTGCATATGGCGCACTTATGGAGGGGGAGCGGCGGGGGCAATATAATTCAAACATGGCTTATTTCTAGTTCGATACCGGTGATTTACAAATGTTGCTGAAATGATCGACATAGTTTTCCGAGATTTTTCCTCACTTTTTAGTAAATTATAATTGTTTATGCGTTTGTTGGAAAATGACAAATTCCTATATTTACAGTCAGGCAAGAAATGTGCTTATTTAGAGGCCTAAATGTCAAGGCCGAGGAACGTGGTCAGGGGGCTCGAGCCCCCCACCTTTTTTGAAAAAGTATATTAACGAGAAATAGAAAGAAAGAGAAAAGAAAGAAAGAAAAGTGACCTGCCAGTGTCACAAAATACATAAAAATATGCTCATCTAACCTTGATTAAAGCCTCAAACCCCTGAGCTTCCGGTAGCTCTGCCCCTGGATTCCACCTAGCCCTAAGGCGGGCCCCTGAATGCTTATCTGACCGTTATAAAATGCCTAAAACCCTGAGCTTGGGGCTCTGCCCCTGGACCCCACGCCAATTAGTGTCCTGCCAGTGTCACAAATAAGGTATCAAAATATGCTCATCTGACTGAATTAAATGCCCATACCCCTGAGCTTCGGGGCTCCACCCTTGACCCCCGCCAATTTACGCTACGCTCTACCTGATCATATATACTATATAGCCTCCCCACCCACTATGAAAAGCATTCAGCGGGCCTGCATGTAAGAGTGGGGTGATGCAGATTTTGTCTGCCCCACCATACCCTTTTCCAGCACACAAACACATTAGGCACTCTCTGGAAGGGCCCACCATGCATTTGCTATAAAAGTAGTCCACCATAGGGATGTTGCGAAGTGGTCATATGATGCACTTATATAGGACTACTTTTTATATCTCGACATGCGAGTTCCTCCAAAATATGGGAGTTTGCCCCCTGGGTAATATATGGAGGAATGTGAATGAATGTATTATACATGTACGTGTTTATTCAGCTCTCGTATCCTTCGGTCAACTTTCATTCACACATATTATCCTAACTCATTCATTTGTAATTCATTAATGACATCTACTATAAATCAGTGCATTCAATCTACTTCCTGTATTCCCTTCCTTTTTCTCATCCTTTCACAATCACATATTCATTATGGGCCTTCCATTCTGCCTTTCACAATCATACGTTTCACCCAACAATTTTTCACAACCCACCCTACACTCTTCCTTTGGTCTATATTCTTCACCACACATTCTGGACTACATGTACCTTTAACTACCAAGACATATTTATGTGAAATAATGATGGCAAATTATACCGTATCAATCATGTATTCATCCCTAATTACATTTAATAGAAAAGTACAACAATTACTTAATGGTATTGATATTTAATTTAGAAAACGAGATTGAATTTTTGTAATAAAAATGGCTTTGTATGCAAAAAAATGTGCAATATAAAACTGAAGTGATAGATTGAAACACAAATTATAATATAATATGTACATCTTTGACTGCGTAATTCCTTGCACATGTGCAGTGGTAAATTAAGTTTTCATAGAAAATGGTGCATTTATATAATGACTAATGATTGGTAAAGAGAAGTCACAAGGAAATTACCTACATTGTAGTTATATTGGAGCCTTGTTATATGAGGGCCCAAAACCAGAATACAAAGAAGTGGGACCATCAAAATTACATTTGGATAATTATAGTGTTTATTATAACGAGGTTCCACTGTATTTAGATCAACGGTACATGCCCACATTTTAAATGACGGGGCAGCCCGAGCACAGGTGCAAACTGCTATCGTCTGACGATTGATGCCTCCTCCTTCTACAGCCGTCAAAGCCTGGGCCTAGTTACCAATGAAAAGAGCTGGATTGGAAGTCCATTTGAATGCTGCATGAAAAGAAAAAGGTGCAAACTGCTATCGTCTGACGATTGATGCCTCCTCCTTCTACAGCCGTCAAAGCCTGGGCCTAGTTACCAATGAAAAGAGCTGGATTGGAAGTCCATTTGAATGCTGCATGAAAAGAAAAAGAAAATTCAAATTCATCAGAAATCATGCACGGAACAAGAACATGTCTGGCACATTTTGATACAATTGACATCTTTTGATGCAATTTGGAACATTACATGTATAAGGACATATTCAACAAGTAACATTCCAATTTCCTTTTTTGCTACCAGAACTAGAGAAGCTCAAAGCTCCCACTTATGAAGAAATACATCTAAACCTGTATATGTGGATATGTCATCGGACTGCGGATCACAAGGTCCGCTGTTCGAGTTCCGCTGCATCACCAATGTTCTTTAGTAAGACATTAATCTACATTTGCCACACTCGACCTGGGTGAGGTAAATGGCTGGAATTAATTCCTTGAAATGCTAGAGCGCCGTAATGGTGGCACAGCTAAAGCCGGTTAATAATTTCTAAATTTGGAAGCGCATAGAGATGTTTAAAATGTGATATGCGCTACACATTTCTGCTTGTACATGAATATATGCAAGTATTGCACTTTTTGATGACATGCGCATACTAATTGTAATTGTTACACCTTACAGGTATATCGGATTTCGACGAAAATGGTATCAGAATGTGCATAAGACTTGCAGCGAAATCTCTGAAAATGTGAGGTTAACCATACTTGACTGGAACCATCCGTTAATAGAAAGTACATGTAATATTTAAATATGTTTTTTTGAGAATTACCAAATCCAATTTTATTAAAGGCCGTGTAGCTTGGCAAATACTGGTTAATGCCATCTACGTCTTCTTTGGACAACTGCACGTAAACGAATGGACTGGATTAACGGTAGTCAGCGACTTAATCTCGATTAGCCCCGAGTCAGGCCATGGGAAAGACACTTAGTCTCGTCAGTCTACACTCCCTTTAAGGTTGACAGTTGGGTTTATTTGACAAATAAATGTTAGATTAGGTTAGATTTGCCTAGTTCTGTCTGTATACACATGGATTCCTGTAATCTGGACTCCAGTGGTCTCAACAACGGAAAAGGGATGATTTTAAAAGAGATTGTTAGAGAAGGAAACTTTCATAACCATGTACCTCTCCAAAACAGCCCATTATTTTGTTGTTCTGCCTTTGTCTCCTCAAGTTGTCATCTTGCTTCATCAGCGTTCATCTCCTATGGTGAAGCATCATCCTAAAATTTAAAATAATGCAAAAGCATTATACACAAATTATAATTGCCCTCATGTTGATCAGTCTTCTGAACAAGGATACATATGTTCAGCTGGGGGCAGTGTTCGTAGTAGGTCCATGGGTAGATGATCAAGATTTTACTTTACCTAAAATGAAAACAACTTCTTTTTTTAGGGGAGGTCGGGGTTGGTTAGGGCAATTAAACCATTATAACCACATGTAGCTATTTCAGTGTGAGTTGAAAAATTGAATCAAGAGTTTCGCGGACATTATGCTTACATGAGAGGTAGTATGTCAATCCACATCCAGTACCATCCCCTTCCTCTCTCTAGAAAAATACATTTGTGAAAGTTATATGTAGTTTTTTTAAGGAAGACATTGAAATTTTATAACCGTAGTCCCTGGGGCAATTTTGGGAGAGGCTGCCCACATGTCAGAGAGACTCATTCTCACAAAGTTAGATCCCTTTCACCCAAGGATAATTCCTATCAAGTTTGCTTAAATTCCAGCAATCCTTTATAGAAGTAAGAGTATATCAAAATATGACCCTGGGGCACCTGGGGCTGCCCCATGCCAGATGGTTACCTCATATCAACAACTTTAGATACTTCCTTTCCCAAGGACGATTCCTGTCAAGTTGAGCATTTTGCTGAGGTGAGCTAATAAATAATTTCTTAGATTTTCATCTACATGTATTTATTAAATGAACCAAACTGTCAAACTTAATAGTACCGAAGGGCTATAAATGCCATATTTCATCGTCGTCTTGGTTACTGGTTCCAATCAACAGAGCCTGCGCATGAGGTTCACCGCAAAATCATTCAAGCAACGGGATGGACCTGGGCAAATTCAGTGTGTGGCGCTGGTGTTATCACCACGCCATTGTTTAGCACAAAATTGTTTGGAACCAGCACCCTTGACAACTTGGCCAATACATCACACTTCGGTACTCTATAACCTTCATTTGTTTTTGATGATATTTCTACTATGATTCAAATCAACTTGTTATCATGGTTAGATTCCCCATTTCTGTCTGTATACACATGGAGTCCCTGTAATCTGGACTCCAATGGTCTCAACAAACAGAAAAAGGAAAATTTGAAAAGAGATTGTTGTCAGGGTAGAAGAAAACTTTCATAACCATGTACCTCTCCAAAACGGCCCATTATTTTGTTGTTCTGCCTTTGTCTCCTCAAGTTGTCATCTTGCTCCATCGGCGTTCATCTCCTATGGGAAGCATCATCCTAAAAAATGAAAAAAAAAAAATGAAAAATTAAATATGTAAAAGCAGTATACACAAATTATAATTGCACTAATGTTCATCATTAAGTCTTCTCAACAAGAATACATGTTCACGTGGGGGCAGTGTTTGATGATCAAGATTTTACCTCTTCTGTCTACAAAGACCACTTTTTGTGTTTCCCTTAGGCGGTCGCTATAGACAGGTTTGACTGTATCTCTTTTTATATATCTTTTCATGGTTTACCTACATATATTAAGGAAAATCAATTTCAAGATCACTGAATATTACACCATCATGTTTATAAATAGACGTACATGTAGGCCTATACCTGTCAATTTTTATGTGAAATCTTTAGGTGTCCATACCATCTTGCATCTTCAACATTTGTGGCAATGTCTATAATAAGTTCCATGAGTTGGGTTCTTCTGTTAAAGTTAATCTGAGGAAAAGATATCGAAACGAAAGATAAAATCTTTCTCATAATTTTCCCTACATCTATAGGCCCTATCCGCATTTTGACATGTTTTCGCATTCGATAGAAAAATTGGTCATCTTTTAATAATTGTCTTATTATTGTTATCTTTCACAGTTCACAGACAACTAATTTAACGAAAAGACAGCGCTCTTGTTTAAAAACTGCCCCACAAAATATACCTTTATGCTGTGCTCAGTTTATCTCATCAATTGAGCTTGTAAAGCTACATTAGCCCATCACAGTTCTACATATTCGCAAATGAGAACTGACATGACCAACTGAATTTGTCAACAACCATCATACCTTTCCTATTGTACTTTTGTCTATTTATCATGTATTTCATCTTTTGCACAAGCTGCACCTTGAGCATTTGATTGTCAAGTGGATTTGGTGCCTTACAAATCTTATGTATTATTATTATAAATGACAGTCATCTTGTTTCGTTCAGTACAACTCAATACCTCATCCACTTTGGCATGCCATGAACACATACTTTATAGAGTGGCATTAATAATAACACTTGGATCAGGGAGATAGAAACACTGCAATTGAACAAATTAATTCATCAAGACAAATTATTTGAGATTTATCTAAAAGCCTTGATCTCGAGTCCGACTCTGAGAGTGGAAAAGGGCAGGAAAATGCTCCACGCAGACGGCGAACTAGGGACATTTAATGTTTGGAACTTCACGAGAAAGAATGGCATCGCATGATTTGTTAGAATTTTCACGACAAAGTGATGTAGTAGTAGTAGTAGAATATATTAGCGCCTATATAATTCATTGCCAGAGAAGTTATCTGTGAAAAACCGCTCATGTGACCGGAAACCGGGCAGGCAACATGCAGTAGATCTAGACTACTTTGACTTCGATGACTACTTCGATGACTATTTTAAACACACACAGATATGCATGCATGCGTACGGCATGTAGCAGGATAGCACTAGCACTATACTGTAGGCCTACATACAAAGTCTATAGTATAGTATAGAGTCTAGTACTAGTAGTAGCAGTAGCAGTGCCATTGCCATTGTATAATTAACGACTCATTTCACTTTTCAGAATAGATCCACCATTTAAGACCCACCTAGATTGGAATAGGGTAATCTGTTGCAGTATAACTCGAATTTATTCTGATCACTGATGCAAGAAACTTACGAAATTGAACGGTTAACTTAAAAATGTAATTAGGTCTATGAGTTCGAACTTCTTCTTATTCTTTAATTTGCACGGAAATTCCCGAGATTGTCCCCCTAAAGTCTGGGAAGACTTTCCCGGGAGGTAAGGGGGTAAGGCTGAAAACTAGCTCATGACGACAAAAACTGAAAAGTTCGAGAGTAGATTGCACAGTATGTTATTTCCAAAACATCTAGATCTAGTATGAAATCCTGAAATAGTATGAAAGCACTAGAAAATAGAAATGTATCTAAAGTACATGGCAGTCATGATTGTAGCGGAATATATTAAATATATGGATAATTATAGCACGACTCACCTTCGAGTTTCTTGGGTCTTAGACTCAGAGTTCACCGCACAGAAAGATCTCTTCTATATTTCGATCAAGCGACCAATAAGACTTTGGTCGTAGTTAGCGCAACAAAAGAATGATAGAATTCAGGCTATGGTGTCTTCGAAAAAAAAAAAAAAAAGTGAAAATGTAACATGGATGATATTGATAAAGAGAAGAAAGATTGGACAAAAGCTTTCACCAGAGTCTCCAATGTCACAGCAAAATAACAGATTTCATATCATAGCAAAACACGAGGGTTAACCTCGCTTTTCATAAGGACCGCTATTCATAATTTGAGAAAAGGGTCTCTATTCATAATAGGACATGAGGGTCGCTATTCATATTACGAAATGAGGGTCGCTATATTATATTCATAATACGAAATGAGGGTCGCTATATAATACGGGGTGATCGAGGGTCGCTATTCATTCAAAAATGAATATGAAATAAGCAATGAACAAAATGATAAGAAAGCGAAATAATGAATATGGGACACCCCACGGCTGTGGCGTAGCCGCGGTGAGGGGGCGTGAGAGATTTTTTTATTTATTTATTTTTATTTAGGGGTGCGATATAGCCCTCGTAGCGACAAGGAGGCAGGATATAATGATAAATACAGAACAAACACAGGAAAAATACGGAATTTAAACATAAATATGCAATCAGGTTCAGAAAAAGGTAAACATTGATTAATTCGAGACATAAATTCAAAGCAAACACAGAAAATATACATGTAATGATGTAATAATTATTCAAATCCATTTATAATCATGCTACGAGGGCTATTGATGTTACGAGGGCTTTAGCAGGGGCGGATCCAGGATTTTCCAATAGGGGCGGCCTGAAATGTAAAAATCGCGCCGATCGATATTTCGCTCAGTGGGGAGTAGTGTGAGCACTAAGTAAAATAAACAAAGAAACAAAAAAACTCAAAACCCCTCCCATTGAGCAAACGAAAAGGAAAATTTGTAGTTACCATCTTTTCTCTAAACTTTTTTTGCCAGGTGGGGCGGCCCGTCGGGCGCCCTCGCCCCACGTGGATCCGCGCCTGGGCTATATATATCCTACCCCAATTTTTACGCTACATGACGCGAAAAAACCCTTCAAGGTCCGAAAGTGTTCAAGCCCCTATCCCCCAAAAAAAACAATTTGAAGTGCCCCCTCATCCCTCTCCGGGCAGTAACTAGGCTCATGGTCCGGTCCAAACCCATTTGGTTTCGGTGTTAGGAAAGTTTCAGGAAATCAAGATTATGGATAAATGAAGTTAGGTTAATCAATATGATTACTCGTATCCTGAGGTATGATAATTCCTGGAAAAACGAAAATCTATCAGTCTTCATTGGCTATTAATTGAAGAGCTTCTGGATGCCTGGATATGGCTGAGGCTATAATGATTTGTAGGTCCATAAGTCCTACTTAAACCTACTTGCTACAAAAACATTATTTTCGTTTATAAACAATTACTAGTTTCTGAAATAGCAAACTCAGTGATAGTGGGCCTGCTTGTTCTACTTAATGTCTCAGTGGCAAAGCCTGGATAAGATTAGTCGGGGGCAGGGTAGTGGGGCAACATTTCCCATAAGGCGGACAAATTATGATATGATAAGATGTTTTACTACTTTTTCGTCACCGCAGGAGGGGAAATATATTAGCTAGATTATGGGGATGTCTCTATATAATTATCAAAGATAAAAGGTAAAATATACTTCTTAAAGAGACAAATATTCGGGGCCATGTGTAGCCCGCCCCGCAGCTACGCCACAGCCGCGGGGCGTCCCCCATCCAATATTTCCCTTTGATATTACCATTTTGTTCATTGCTTATCTAATTTGTATGAATAGCGACCCGAATAGCGATTTGAGATTATAATATGCCCTTTTAGTTTTAGGAACACGCATTTCTATCGAATTTTGACATTTCAATTTCAAGTTGAGGTTATATAATACGCCCTTTTTATAGGAACATGCAATTCTATTGAGTTTAGAAACTTAAACAAATAGATGTAGGTAATTTTAAGCATTTTCAAACTATTGCTAAATAAAAGATTGAACTAAACAAAATATGAAATACTTGAGTTTCAAGTTATTTTTGGCCAGGTTTTCACAGTTGGTAAATTATATTAGAGCTTCAGATGGAAATCGGCCATTAATTAACGCATAACGTTTAATAAAATATATAACTCAAATTAACAGTATTTAGATTTAAAGGCCATATAAAGTATTGTATAATATTTCAATAAGATAAAGAGCTTATCAAATTAAATGTTTTTGATCATTACTCCTAATTAGGGCGCATATGTTTGTCACGTGCCAATATTTTTTTTGTCTTCTGCAGATTGAAGTTAGGGCTCAAACCGGCATATCGAGGGCTTATCTACACAATAATGGCAACAATTCGGCTTTAAGTTTGAAGTCTTTCAAAAAAAAATCGTATGACGTTTCCGTTACATATTGATCCACACCATGTAAAAGCGGTAAAGTTGTTCTTTACTGCCAAACATGTGTCACATGCCGACAGTTTTTTCCGGGTTTCACCGTTTCAGATTGAAGTTGGGCTCAAACCGGTATTTTTTCCTTTTCGATTAGACGATTTGGAAACACTACAACCCCGTTTGGTGGCTGGCTTCCTCATTAAGCGCTAACATTGTGGGCTTCCAACGTATTGGTCGCAGGCTTATTGGTCGCTAGTGTCAAGGGCTAGTCTCGTACGTACAGCCAATTGTATGGTGAAGTACTGTTCCGTTTGGGGCTAGACTCGTACGTTTAGCCATTTTTATGGTGTTATTAATTTGATATAAATTGTAGCCAACAAACGATTTGGGAGTAAACAGTACATCTCTCTTGTCTTATGTTACATAAAAATACAATATTAATGGTAAGATACAATCAAGTGGAGCAGAGTGGAGGTATATACATTTTAAGTCGATTTTTTAAGTTGTAGGGTTCAAGACGCATTTCGCCAGTGGACACATCTCGCCGTGACTTAAGCGGCGACATGCGTCCGACCTAAGACACATATCGCCGACGTAAGACGCGTCTCGCCACCCAATTTTCGGCGACCTGTGTCTGCGGACACAGATCGCCACCCGGACACTCTGGCCCGTGACACCGGAATGGGAGGCAAGTGCTATGACCACTATACCAAAATAATCCACGTTGACATTACACGTGAACGGAAAATGGAATTCTCAAATCTCACTTTGCAAGTGAAATATGAGCATGATCTCGGCATCTGATCGAAAAATAAAGGGCACACTTGTGATAGCTTATTGTCTCAGCTACAACATACTCAAAGCTCAGAAAAACAAAACTAAAACGACGGAGATATTGCTCGCGAAAGACGGAATGTAGAATCCAGTTTTGAGAAAAGTCATGTCCCATAGAGAATACACGCAAAATGTGAAAAATTGACATGCCTCCTTTAATCGCAAAAATACGCCATGATGCCTTTGTCAAAATGAAAAATCGTGGTGACTGCATTTGTAGAGAATTGTCTCAGCTAGAACATATCAAAATTTGGAAGAAAATCAATCAATATTTACAGAGATACAATCAATTTTCCAAAAATATGCTGACGTCATAATATGCAAATTGAAATTTTGAGTTCGGAGGCCATTATGATGACGTCATGAGTTAATTGAGGGTCAAATGAGACATGAAATCATATCTCCGACTCATAATCTATCCAAATATGAAAAAAATTGGGAGTTCCCATCCATTCTGAAGAGTTACAATGAATTTTGTATAGGCATGTTTTTGCCCATATATGCTATGTATTACAAGAGCTCGCGCGCACGGACATTTATATTGAATGGACGCTCATCTTGTTATTAATGGTCAATTAGAGATAAACATGGTATCAAATTGTTTGAAAAAATATGGGAAATATCATGAAAGAAAAAAAATGGCGATTTTATGTTGTGTAATGGTGTTACGCGCGAAAACGCGCGCGCATGTGCGTGTGCGCGTTTTTGCGAAATGCTTAAAATGGCCTGAAACGTATCCAAAATGAATTTGAGACGATTTGGAGCATTTTGAAATTTTGCGCGCGCTCACGCGCGGACGTACGCATGCGCGCGCGTTTTTTGACCTGAAATTGACCGGACGGATATTGACCTTGATCATGATAAATATGAATGAAAATGACTTTCCGTTATGAAGATATGATCATGAGTTGAAAGTACCAAAAAACACAAAATGGCGCCTGGATGACGTCATGAAGACTTGATGACCTTGAAAATGTTCCTGTCACGTCTCATGACAATGACCTATGACTAGGCCAAAATTGAAAGAAATTGACGGAACCGATCTTGAGTTATCGTCTGAACAAAAAAGTGCGGAGAAATAAAAATAAAGAAATAATAAAGAAAGAAAATTCTGACGAAATTAATAGGTGATCTGTCGATACCGACAGACCACCTAATAAAGAAAGAAAATTCTGACGAAATTAATAGGTGATCTGTCGATGACGACAGACCACCTAATAAATAAAGAAAATTCTGACAAAAACAATAGGTGATCTGTCGATACCGACAGACCACCTAATAATAATAAAGAAAAATCTTGACGAAATTAATAGGTGATACGTATAACTACGTACGTATCACCTAACTAGACTTGAATTCGTCACTTTGACGAATTAGGTGATACGTATGCTAATGATTTACATAATGAAAAATGCATTTTCACGATTTCATATTGTTATATAAAATCCTTCTACAACTATGATATATCCATATGTCAAGTTTCTACTGTTTAGTCTTGATCATTATGGATGTATGGAAAATAGATTGAGACAATTCGATCATTGACCCTGGACAAAAACCAGTTACACCTTTGACTCTAATTGACATGAGGTATACAGGCATTGCATATTCCGTGGTAAGAATGAAGTAAGCGAGGGAAAATGAAGGCAATGACAAACGAGAGAGAGAGAGAGAGATCGACATAATTAGACCCGGTTCAAATTAAGTTTTCTTTAAATTATTAGATCCAGTACTGAGGATCTTTTCATCTGCCATGTTTTTGATATTTGACGGCTTTTGACGCTACATAGAAATGCCGTCTTTTGTCACCAAATATTGTTCAAATAGCATTGTAGAGACGATGAACAAATACTAACGAAAAATCGTTAGCCATGAGAATATCAATTTCTATCTCGTTCTGCTAAATAATCCGAACAATAGAATCAACCAAGTAGAATCAACTGTTAAACGAATTTATAATAAGTCCTGAAATTTCAACTTGTTACTGCACGTCATAGTAGTATTAAAGAGCAGCAATGGCGAACGGTTGTCGCTAAAATTCAGAAATTGTTGCTTAGATTGCTTTTCCACTAAAAATTAACATGAGACATCAAGCTACATAGAACTATGATCGACAAACATGATGTTGTTTTGAAAACAGTCTGAAAACATTGGAGGTAGAATAAATAAGAGATAATGTGGTCATGTAAACAAATGCATTATGTCCATGTTACTCCCCTAGTACCGAAATCATGATTGTATTCTCTACCTATTTCTCCTATATAATTTATTTCAATTTAAAATGGAAATACTAATGTTTCTTCTTTTGACTTGATAATATTTCAGCAACGAATTGACAGTTTTGGTAGACATCTTGGACGTATCATAGCAATAAATTCTTGGAAATGACGTATTGTGTATACGATAATTATGATTAGAAGAAGCATACAATAACTATAAAAATAAATTACAATAACAAAAAATCACTATAAAAATCATTATAACTACGATATTTACTATAATAATAAATAACACAATGATAATAATAATGATTGTTATGATACTGCTGCTATTACTACTACTTCTACTACTATGAAGAAGTAAATAAAGAAGGGGTAGGAGAAGAATCATTTCAGCGATATTAGTGATTATATTCTCAATAATTGAGGCATACAAATAAACATTACATATTCCGTGGTAAGAATGAAGTAAGCGAGGGAAAATGAAGGCAATGACAAACGAGAGAGAAAGAGAGAGCGACAGATTTAGGCCGGGTTCAAATTAAGTTTTCTTTAAATTATTAGACCCAGTACTGAGGATCTTTTTATCTGCCATGTTTTTCTTATTTGACGGCTTTTGACGGCTTTTGACGATACAAAGAAATGCCGTCTTTTGTCACCAAATATTGTTCAAATAGCATTGTAGAGACGATGAACAAATACTAACGAAAAATCGTTAGCCATGAGAATATCAATTTCTATCTCGTTCTGCTAAATAATCCGAACAATAGAATCAACCAAGTAGAATCAACTGTTAAACGAATTTATCGTGAGTTCTGAAATTTTAATTTGTTACTGCACGTCATAGTAGTTTTAAAGAGCAGCAATGGCGAACGGTTGTCGCTAAAATTCAGAAATTGTTGCTTAGATTGCTTTCCACTTAAAATTAACATGAGACATCAAGCTACATAGAACTATGATCGACAAACATGATGTTGTTTTGAAAACAGTCTGAAAACATTGCAGGTAGAATAAATAAGAGATAATGTGGTCATGTAAACAAGTGCATTATGTCCATGTTAGTCCCCTAGTACCGAAATCATGATTGTATTCTCTACTTATTTCTCCTATATAATTTATTTCAATTTAAAATAGAAATTGTAATGTTTCTTCTTTTGGCTTGATTATATTGCAGCAACGAATTGACAGTTTTGGTAGACATCTTGGATGTATCATATAGCAATAATTTTTTGGCACATGACGTATTGTGTATACGATAATTATGATAAGAAGAAGCATACAAATAACTATGAAAATAAATAATAATAACAAATAATCACTATAAAAATGATTATAATTACGATATTTACTATAATAATAAATATAACAATGATAATAATAATGATTATTATGATACTGCTGCTATTACTACTCCAACTACTAGGAAGTAGAAGATGAAGAAGACTGAAGGGGAAGGAGGAGAATCGTTTCAGCGATTTTAGTGATTATATTCTCTATGATTGAGGCATACACTCAAATTTAAATCATAATCAAACAGGCATCTGAAGTTGTTAGATGCTTACTATTTGCTTCATGTTCTTGATAATCGCCCCGGCTGGATCGCACCCTGCTTCCCTGCATCAACACACACACTTTGAGAAAAGATTTTTGTCTCCCTTTAATTCAAAGTCGTTTTACAACCTTTTGGGCATCGAATAATACCCGCATTCATTCAGCTTAACTTGACACGAGGTTATTTTCGGCCAATTGTTTATTGTGTATTTTGTAGAAAGATATGAACCCTCGTGTAATTTAAATAACGTTGGAAATTTGGAATTGAATTGGGGCCTTGAGCGAAGAATACACGTTTAGCTGACCAAAAGTGCGAGGTAGTTTCCACTTCCCGTGGGATCATAAAATATGTCATCTAAATCGTTTGCCTGTAGGTCTGGAGTATCAAAGGTCGATAAATTTAAGATCAGACCTTCGAAGGGTCATTTTATCTAGTTTTGATCTGACAAATTTGAAGCGTAAAAAAGAATCAAAAGCAGTTAGAGAAAAGACATCTCCAAGTCTCCAGCGGTAAGACAATTAATGACAAGCACAATTGAGGACCAATCTAAGACGCGTTCATAGTGACGGCAGACTTCTGTGGGACGTTAAAGTACCATAGCGAAGGTTTTAAAATGCTTTTATCCTTAATAATATTGGTATCATTGCAAAGGTAATGTTACAATCTTTCTAATAATTTATATTTACTTTTCAAAAATTGTTACAGAATTGACTAATCTGCTATAAAAAATGATGAATTTGCTACCCGTTTTTTCCACCCTCGATCAGCCCGCTGTTCGCTGGTACGATGTGTGACGTAATAGGTTGGGCACATGAGCGAGAGTGCTCCCAAGCCCCCTCACACAGCTCTGTCCGCTGCATGCATTATACGTACTATACGAAAGCCAGTCGAACGTGAAATATCCTATCACAATGTCCGAGCTTGAAGAAGAAGTTTTACTAAATTTAGATATCGAAGTTGATGAGCACAGCTCCACAACTAGTGACAGTGATTTATTTGATTTTTAGTATGTTTTAGTAGGCTATCTCCACGCCGGAGTTGCGGGTCAAAAATGGATACGAATGTACACTAGCGCCATGAAATTCCCAAGTTCGAGCTGGCTGAGCCGAGCTGCCGCGACGCACCGGCCCCGCTGAACTGGCGATCGATCCGTCCGATGCACGGGGTGACTGACTGGGCGAGACATTTTCTAATTTTTAGAAAGTGTAGGGCTATTTTGGCAAATTTCACGGATAAGAAAACAAAAAAGAATAGATGTGAGATTATATCTTGCAAATACCAATTACATATATGTATCATAAATGGAACTGCACGACATCATAAAAATGCAAAGCCAAAGGGACTCTCGCGATTTATCAACACTCAACAGCAATCACCAATCATCTTGCACATGCCAAGCCATGACCGAAAACTTCACAGCAAATTACACAAAACGGAAGAATATTTGGACAAATCGATCTGCACGATTCACCCCCTCGTATTACATTACATAATTTGCTGAATATGCAATAATAAAATGTAATTTCCTGATTTCGAGAGACTGTTATTCCACTTTCATTCGAAGTCTGGGTAATGTATACTGAATGCAAAATACCGCACGCGAGCTGAGCGAGAGCCGAGCGAGAGGCCTAGGAATTTCGATCGTGCCCAACCTCTGACGTCATAAGTCTGTACTCCGTAATTTTATTTTTCAAGCCAGGAAAAGAAGTTCTGAGAAGGGTCTTGGAAAAAGCATCTTATCGCGTTTCATTTATATTTATAATACTTTAGAGCAGATGATTTGTGTTCATATTGGTGTAAGCTTTCAGTACATGTATAATTTGTCCATTTTGTGACATTTTGTGACATTTCTTCGCTCAGCTACTTTAAAAAGTTTACTACGATAATTTTAGCTCGATAGTGATCACAAAAGCATGTAAAAACTGAATTTTGATTTGGACTCGTCGTTTTTGACAACAAATTTTGTCATGATCCCTTCATCAAAATGAAAAATAAATGTCGCATGTAATTTAAAGAATAACCTCAGCAACTACATAATACATTTTTTTTGAGAAATTCGAATAAAGATGAACGATATATGGTCCAACGTGCATTGTCATTAATTACTTAATCAATTAAACTCGATTAAAATTAAAAGTTTTAACATTAACGAGCAATATGATGATGTCGGAAAATCCGATAAGCCAAAAAGATGTATGGAATAATATATACAACTAATACTTAATCCACATATTAAAAGAAATTGGATTATCCGGGCATCGTCTTATAGAAGTTATGACCAATTAAACATAGGCATGTTTTTGTTTTAAATTACAAATGTGTGCGCGCGCGTGTTGTTATCTTTGACGCCCGCTTATTCCATCATTATGTGTCAAAATTGACTGAAATTAACAGGGATTGTTGAGAAAAGTATTAGAAATCCAAAACATGCAAAAAATGGAATTTCTCCGTTCCACGTGCGTTATGCGCGCAATTACGCGCGCACCGACCCACACGCGCAGAAATTTTTGAAACGCTTATGCAAGGGTCACTCTGTGGCCTGGACCCACCCTCCTCAGAGGTCGCCAAATATCGACGTCGACTCGACGCCTAAGCCTGACCCTGACCTATTTGTTGTTGTAGTGAAGTCCTAACGTACGTTTTTCTTCATTGGGTGAAGCTTTACTATACAAATTGATGAAATGTGTGAAGCTTTGACGAGTAATTTGTTTTTTCTGGTGATGTGACATCGAATCCAATCGGTCGCCTTGTTTGTTCAGGTGATGTGACATCGAAGCCACTACCGGTCGCGTCGAAAATATGTCGAAATCATGTCGAAATCGTGCGTTATTCCGGTCACTCATGCACTCGCAGAGTGATCGTCCTGAGGTCACCGAACTTTTCTCCAGCGAAACTGATTTCGAGATTTCACCAGATCGTTTTCGAGTAGTCTACTAGTCTCCTACACATAACTAGTTGCGTGAGTATTCGCAGTATACGCACTGATCTCTACCCAATTGGGTAGAGATCAGTGAGTATACGTGCCTGAAAGGCCAGCCTCAAGTCTGGAAACGAGACTAGTAGCCTACGAGCTGTCGGTATTGTACCCAGCATGCGCAGCGCAGATCGTGCCAAGTTTTGGCCCCAAGTTTTTGCGAGGTGAGTTGAAAAAAAATAGAAAGTTCAGAGTTTTCCGATCATTTTGAGACGGTACTACTCCGACCCTGTTTTACGATTGATTATTATAAACGAAATCTGTGCATAAAACTTAGCCTATATTTTCGCGAGATTTCAATGTTGACGTATTCCACAAAGGTATAGCCTACGCCACAGCAGTGCCGTGCGCTCGAGTCGAAGCCTTACGAATTCTGCGGATATGCACTGTATACTGTGTACGTTTGTGATGGTTTGTGTTAGTCGTGTATTGTTTGTTGTAAACATCTTCATCAATCCATCATGGTAAAATAATAATAAACATTGGATGATGTATTATTTTAATTGTACACAACAATATCGCAAGCTTTTTTGTGTGTATATTGTTGATGTTTTGTTTACCTGTAGGCTGTAGTGTAGTTTAGTACAGTAGTATAGAGTATGTATCAAACCAGAGAAGCATCTTCTCTGATCAAACCAATTAAATTGACATTGTTGACTGTAGTAATATTGATTATTATTCATTCATAATAATAATCCAGTGGAATTACTATACTGTGTTCTAATTCACAACAACAACAAGTCAACAGTAACAACAGGGCTATTTTACTAGGTTCATTGACATTACAACAATGTTCTGTTGTAATTGTCCTCATCAGCTGGGCATATTTTTCTTTTTTACTCAGGTAGGTCAATTTTATTTTTACCCATCAAGTGGGTCATTTCTTTTTATAGTAAAACTTCCCCCCCCAATTAATATAATTGGTGTTCATATTTATTTCTAGTAGGCCGTATCTGCGTAGGCCGTAGCGGCGTAGGCCTCCACAAATTTAAACATCTTTGGAACTTGCGTGGAGGGTACAATTTTTATTTTATTAAATCGTCTTTTAGACTTTCATAATTATTAAAAATAAAATTGTGATATTGTTTTTTGTTTTTTACATCTCGACCAAACTTGGTCAGAGTCATACCTGGTCCTACCAGTACTAGCTAGATGATGTATGTACTGCACTACAAAAGTAAAAGTTCAACCTTGTGGTCAGTTCCTGATATCATTTTTAATTGTGGTTCTCAGTGTTTTTGGCTCCTTTACAACAATTTATGCTAGTGCCACATCGGAGGGTCAGCGTAAGGCCAAAAATAAAATGGTTTGTTTGCCCAAACCCGACCGACCCATAAATTCTCAAAACCCCTTGCACTTTTTTTTTTTTTTTCAAGATTTTTTTTTTTTTAATAAGTGGAAATATGTGTTCTAATTGCAAAATTAATATAAAAAAACTGTCCTAGACTTTATTTCCACCAATATCCTTTCTTTAAAACATCATAAAGGTGTACATTTAAGATCCTAGCAAGACAACTTGTATTTAAATTTTATTTTATTAAATCTCAGATTTAAGAACTTTATGTAAACAGTTTATTGTGCTTTCAATGAGATTTCAACCTTCACATTGTGTGTTTTTATAATAAAGATAATGTGTTTACAGATGTACAGAAGAGAAATTCTATCATGTTTTCTTCTCAAAGTGTCTGTAGGGAGAAGAAAAAATATTGACCTACCGACCCACTTTTTCATTTCCTTGTTTGGGCAAACAAACCAATTTTTTTTTGGCCTAACAAAGAAGTAACTCCATTTTGACTAAGTGTTCTTTTTTGTGCATGGGCATCAATGGGGTTAGTCTATGTGTCACTGGTCATTTATTAAAAAGGTGGTGCTAATGGAGTTGAGTCTTTCTTTGTGCTTATTGGAAAATGCTAATTTTTCTGAACATTTTGATATCAAAATCTCATTTTCTCAGCTACACAAATTCTCTCCAAATACCCAAACACCAAGATTTTCTAGGAAGGAGCTTCCCAATCCCAAATTGTTTGTGAAAAAAAACTTGGCATTATGGCAAAAGAAATTCATCTCTAGGCCAATACACACTAAACTTTCAAGAGTCCTGTCCAACTATAATACTTGTAATAAATTGCTGTATACATATAGTTTCCTGCTTTTATTTATCAATCATGATCTTTATTTACTTTATACAGGCTATAGTCACATTTAATCACATTTTGTTCGAGAATGGCAGCATCAGCACCGGCACCCCGTATGTTCAAAGTATGGCATGCAGAGGACAAGAAACTTGTATTGGCAAAATCATTGGATGAGTTGATAGAGAAAGGTAAGGGAAGTACCTTACAACCTTAACACCTGTCCTGTAATTTATAGCGAGCACATTACAACAAACTAAATGTTAAAAAGTAGATTTGTTACATGCTTTGGCTGTTTACTCTCATTGTTTACTTACATGCATCAGGTGAACAGAATTTTTCATTTTGTGGCATGTTATAATTCCAAATGCAATGTGTATTAGTTTTCCTTGCCAAAACAAATGGTATAATACAATGTACAGTCAGCAATATATTTTCAGAAATAGATATTTTTTAAACTTTAAAGATTATTAAAATTGTCTGAAACGTATAGAAAATTACTTGGTTTGTGGTTTCGAGCATTTTTTTCTTGTAATTTCTTTTTGACGCACGCGTACACGCACGTTCGAAGGGCAGGCGCATGTGCGTGTGCTAAAATTCTGACCCATGACCTGAGCAAGATTGATGCCAAATTTGAATTGAAATTGATATTGCATGGCTGAGATACGACCATTAATAAAATTTCACATAATGACGTCATGATGACGTCACGATGCCATGGCGTCGCTGAAAAGTCAGGCAGTTCTAAGTTGGACTACGATCTATCATCATGAAAAGTTTCATGACAATGGCATCAGCCATTCTTGAAATATCCTGCGAACAAATTGGAGGAAGAATAATAAAAATTTCCTCTATACAGACACAAAATAAATACTAGACTTTAATTCGTCACTTAGACGAATTAGGTGATACGTATACTCATTTGTTACATAATGAAGAACGCATCTTCACGATTTCATCTTCCGTTATGAAATACTCCCATTATGGTCTATCCATATGTCAAGTTACAACTGTGTAGCATATTGATCATTATGGATATATGAAAGATAGATGATGGGAGGCTAATGCTCTGACCAATATACCAAAAAACTCCACTTAGACATTATACACGTAAACGGAAAATCGGTTTCCCAAATCACATCTTGTAGTTAAAATATTGACATGATCCCATCATATGATTTAAAACTAAATGTCATCCTTAATGTAGGGAATTTTCTCAGCTACCACATATCTGTAGCTTGCCAAATATAGAGCCCCAAAAATTGAGATATTGCTCAAACAAGACTGAAATGGAGAATGAAGATTTCAGAAAAATTCACCTCCCATAGAGAATGGACGCAAAATTAGGAAAATTGACATGCCTGCTTTGATCGAAAGAATATGCCATGATGCCATTGTTAAAATAACAAAAATTTTCATACGTTTTGTAGAAAATCGTCTCAGCTAATACATATCAAACACTCAAATTTCCGTAAATATGCTGACGTCATAATTTGCAAATTCGTATTTTGAGTTCCAAGGCCATTATAATGACGTCACCATGTACTTAATGGCCAAATAAGACATGAAATCATATTTCCGACTCATATTCCATCCTCATAAGGAAACAAAATTGAGTTATCCGTGCATTTAAAGAAGTTATGGCCAATTAAACATAGGCATGTGCGGCTGCGCGTGTTGTTATCTTTGACGCCCGCTTATTCCATCATTATGAATAAAAATGACTGAAATTTACAGGGATTGTTGAGAAAAGTATCAGTAACTCAAAACCTTAAACGAAACGGAATTTCCCGTTCTGCGTGCGTTAAGCGCGCACACGCGCACCGACCCGCACGCGCGGATTTTTTGAAACGCTTAGAATTGTCTGAAACGTATAGTAAATTATTTGGTTTTTGGTTTTGAGCATTTTTTATTTTGATGTTTCTTTGACGCACGCGTACGCGCGCGTTTAAAGGGGCAGGCGCATGCGCGTGGGTTAAAATTCTGGCCCATTATCCGAGCATGATTGATGCCAAATTTGAATTGAAATTGATATTGCATGGCTGAGAAAAGACCATTAAAGACATTTCACAAAATGACGTCATGATGACGTCACGATGCCCGGGCGTCCCTAAAAAGTCACGCAGTTTCAAGTTGGACTAAGATCTATCTTCAGAAAAAGTTTCATGACAATGGCTTAAGCCATTCTTGAGATATCCTGCGAACAAATTCGGGGAAGAATGATAATAATTTCTTCTATACAGACACAAAATAAATACTAGACTTGAATTCGTCACTTTGACGAATTAGGTGATACGTATGCTAATGTTTTACATAATGAAGCATGCATTTTCACGATTTTACATTATCTTATAAAATGCTCTTCCGACTATGGTCTATCCATATGTCAATTTCATCTGTGTAGCCTTGATCATTATGGATATATCTAGTGCTTTAACCAATAGACCAAAATATTTCTCATAGACTTTACATGCAAAGCTGACAAACGGCCTTGGCATGGTCGCAATTACATTTTGCAACTGAAAATTTCGACATGATCTCAACATCTGATAAAAACCGAAAGCACATTTTCTATAGCCCATAGTCTCAGCTATAACATACCAAAAGTGGGAGAAAATAGAGTACAAATAAGCTAGATAGTGCTCAAAGATTAATGTCATGTAGATTCAAGATGTGAACGAAATTCACCTTCCATAGGCATAACACGCAAATTAAGAAAATTCTGACATGTGGCCTTTAATTGAATTTTTACTATGATGACGTCATCAAAATGAAAATGATGTGTACTGATCTTGTAGAAGATTGTCTTAGCTACAACATATCAAATTTGAGAAGAAAATTGATCAATATTTACAGAGATACAATCAATTTTCCATAAATATGCTGACGTCATAATATGCAAATTCGTATTTTGAGTTCCAAGGCCATTATGATGACGTCATGATGTACTTAATGGCCAAATGAGACATGAAATCATATCTCCAACTCATACTCTATCCAAATATGAAAAAATTGGCAATCCTTATTCATCCCAAAGAGCTATAATGGATTTTTATAGGCATGTTTTTGCCCATATATGCTATGTATTACAAGAGCTCGCGCGCACGGACATTTATCTTGAACGGACGCTCATTCCGTTATTAATAGTCATAAAGAGATAAACATGGTATCAAATTGTTCGAAAAAATATGGGAAATATCATGAAAGAAAAAAATGGCGATTCTATGTTGCGTACGGCAAAGACGAACAAAACGCGCGCGCATGCGCGTGTGCGTGATTTTTGAAAATGCTCGAAACGGCCTGAAACGTATGCAAAATGAATTTTAGATGATTTGGAGTAATTAAAAATTTTGCGCGCGCACTGACGCGCGGACGTACGCGTACGCGCGCGTTTATTGACCTGAAATTGACCGGACGGATATTGACCTTAATCATGATAAATATGAATGAGAAATGACTTTCCGTTATGAAGATATGATCATGAGTTGATTTTTACAAAATGGCGCCTGGATGACGTCACGATGACTTTGAGTCACTGAAAAGTCACACAGTTCTAAGTTAGACTAATATCTATCATCATGGCAAGTTTCATGATAATGGCTTTATTCATTCTTGAGATATCTTGCGAACAAATTTATGGCAGAATAATAATAAATAATAAATAATAATAAAGACAAATCTTGACGAAATCAATAGGTGATACGTATAACTACGTACGTATCACCTAACTAGACTTGAATTCGTCACTTAGACGAATTAGGTGATACGTATACTCATTTGTTACATAATGAAGAACGCATTTTCACGATTTCATCTTCCGTTATGAAATACTCCCATTATGGTCTATCAATATGTCAAGTTACAACTCTGTAGCATTTCGATCATTATGGATATATGAAAGATAGATGATGGGAGGCTAATGCTCTGACCAATATACCAAAAAACTCCACTTAGACATTATACACGTAAACGGAAAATCGGTTTCCTAAATCACATCTTGTAGTTAAAACATTGACATGATCCCATCATATGATTTAAAACTAAATGTCATCTTTAATGTAGGGAATTTTTCTCAGCTACCGTATATTCATAGCTGGCAGGATATCGAGCCCCAAAAATCGAGATATTGCTCAAACAAGACTGGAATGAAGAATGAAGATTTCAGAAAAATTCACCTCCCACAGAGAATGGACGCAAAATTAGGAAAATTGACATGCCTGCTTTGATCAAAAGAATATGCCATGATGCCATTGTTAAAATAACAAAATTATTCATACGTTTTGTAGAAAATCGTCTCAGCTAATACATATCAAACACTCAAATTTCCGTAAATATGCTGACGTCATAATTTGCAAATTCGTATTTTGAGTTCCAAGGTCATTATAATGACGATACCATGTACTTGATGGCCAAATGAGACATGAAATCATATTTCCGACTCATATTCTATCCTCATAAGAAAACATAATTGAGTTACCCGTGCATTTAAAGAAGTTATTGCCAATTAAACATAGGCATGTTTTAAAAAAAAATGGAAAAGTGCGGCTGCGCGTGTTGTAACCTTTGACGCACGCGTATTCCATTATTATGAGTCACAAATGGCTGAAATTTACAGGGATTGTTGAGGAAAGTATCAAGAATCAAAAGCATGCAAGAAATGGAATCTATCCGATCCGCATGCATTAAAAGCGCAAATGCGCGCGCACCGACCCGCACGCGCGGAAATTTCTGAAACGCTTTAAATTGTCTGAAACGTATAGAAAATTACTTGGTTTGGGGTTTTGAGCATTTTAAATTCAAATGTCTTTTTGATGCACGCGTACGCGCTCGCTTTAAGGGAAAAGGCGCATGTGCGTGGGCTAAAATTCTGACCCATGACCTGAGCATGATTGATACAAAATTTGAATTGAAATTGATATTGCATGGCTGAGATACGTCCATTAATGACATTTCACATATTGACGTCATGATGACGTCACGGTGCCCTGGCGTCGCTGAAAAGTCACGCAATTCTAAGTTGAACTAAGATCTACCTTCAGGGAAAGTCTCATGACAATGGCTTCAGCCATTCTTGAGATATCCTGCGAACAAATTCGAGGAAAAATAATAATAATTTCTTCTATACAGACACAAAATAAAACTAGACTTGAATTCGTCACTTTGACGAATTAGGTGATACGTATGCTCATGTGTTACATAATGAAGAACGCATTTTCACGATCGCGGTCCCCAAGCATACCAAAGAGCTATAAGGGACATTTTATAGGCATGTTTGTGCCAATATATGCTATGTATTTGAGAATTTTCAATTTCAACTTTCAATTAAATTTTTTGAAATGATCCCAACATCTGATTAAAAACAAATCACACTCTCTATAGCCCTTAGTCTCAGCTATAACATCCCAAAATTTGGGAGAAAATAGAGCACAAATAAGCTAGATAGTGCTCAAAGATGAATGTCATGTAGATTAATGATGTGAACGAAATTCACCTTCCATAGGCATAACACGCAAATTAAGAAAATTCTGACATGTGGCCTTCAATTGAATTTTTACTATGATGACATCATTAAAATGAAAATTAGTGTATACTGATTTTGTAGACAATTGTCTCGACTACAACATATCAAAGTTTAGAAGAAAGTCGATGAATATTGAGAGACATACACTAAATTTTCCATAAATATAATGACGTCATAATATGCAATATTGTATTTTGAGTTCCAAGGCCATTATGATGACGTCAAGATGTACTTAATGTCCAAATGAGATATGAAATCATATCTCCGACTCATACTCTATCAAAATATGAAAAAGAATGGAGAGTCTCTAATCATACCAAAGAGATATAATGGACTTATTATAGGCATGTTTTTGCCCATATATGCTATGTATTACAAGTGCTCGCGCGCACGGACATCTACCTTGAACAGACGCTCATTCCGTTATTAATAGTCATAAAGAAATAAACATGGTATCAAATTGTTAGGAAAAGTATGGGAAATATCATGAAAGAAAAAAGAATGGCGATTCTATGTTGCGTAATGCCAAAACGAACAAAAACGCGCGCGCATGTGCGTGTGCGTGATTTTTTGAAAAATGCTCAAAATGGCCTAAAACGTATGCAAAATGAATTTTAGACGATTTAGAGTAATTTAAAATTTTGCGCGCGTTTACGCGCGGATGTACTTTAACGCGCGCGCTTATTGATCTGAAATTGACCGGACGGATATTGACCTTCATCATGATAAATATGAATGAGAAATGACTTTCCGTTATGAAGATATGATCTGAAATTGACCGGATGGATATTGACCTTCATCATGATAAATATGAATGAGAAATGACTTTCCGTTATGAAGATATGGTCATGAGTTGATTTTCACAAAATGGCGCATGGATGACGTCACGATGACCTTGAGTCACTGAAAAGTCACGCAGTTCTAAGTTAGACTAATATCTATCATCATGGAAATTTTCATGATAATGGCTTTATTCATTCTTGAGATATCTTGCGAACAAATTTATGGCAGAATAATAATAAATAATAAAGAAAAATCTTGACGAAATCAATAGGTGATACGTATAACTACGTACGTATCACCTAACTAGACTTGAATTCGTCACTTTGACGAATTAGGTGATACGTATGCTAATGTTTGACATGATGAAGGATGCATTTTCACGATTTCATATTATCTTGTAAAATGCTCCTTCCATTGTTATTTTTAAAACAAAATTGACCAACCAGGAATCAAACCTGTGTCGCCGGAATGGGAAGCAATGCAATTTCGTATTTTGAGTTTCAAGGCCATTATGATGATGTTACGAAGTACTTAATGGCCAAAAGAGACATGAAATCATATCTCTAACTCATACTCTATCCAAATATGAAAAAAATTGGCAGTCCTTATTTATCCCAGAGAGATATAATGGATTTTGTATAGGCATGTTTTAGCCCGTATATGCTACGTATTACAAGAGCTCGCGCGCACGGACATTTATGTTCAACGGACGCTCATTCCGTTATTAATAGTCATACAGAGATAAAAATGGTATCAAATTGTTCGGAAAAGTATGGGAAATATCATGAAAGAAAAAAGAATGGCGATTCTATGTTGCGTAATGCCAAAACGAACAAAAACGCGCGCGCATGTGCGTGTGCGTGATTTTTTGAAAAATGCTCAAAATGGCCTAAAACGTATGCAAAATAAATTTTAGATGATTTGGAGTAATTTAAAATTTTGCGCGCGCGTTTACGCGCGGATGTACTTTAACGCGCGCGCTTATTGATCTGAAATTGACCGGACGGATATTGACCTTCATCATGATAAATATGAATGAGAAATGACTTTCCGTTATGAAGATATGATCATGAGTTGATTTTCACAAAATGGCGCATGGATGACGTCACGATGACCTTGAGTCACTGAAAAGTCACGCAGTTCTAAGTTAGACTAATATCTATCATCATGGAAATTTTCATGATAATGGCTTTATTCATTCTTGAGATATCTTGCGAACAAATTTATGGCACAATAATAAATAATAATAATAATAAACTAGAAATGTAATTCGTCATGATGACGAATTAGGTGGTCTGTTATGTAATCTGAATAACTGATCTTGTAGAAAATTGTCTTAGCTACAACATATCAAAATTTGGAAGAAAATCGATCCATATTTACAGAGATACAATCAATTTTCCATAAATATGCTGACGTCATAATATGCAAATTCGTATTTTGAGTTCCAAGGCCAAAGGGCAAAGGGCAGAGCTATAGAAAATTAAGGAACATTACAAGACATAATAGAAGGAGAACGAGAACCAGAGGCGGGAGAGGTAGAGGGTGAGAGAGAAGAAAAAGAGAAGGGCAGAGGCAGAGGGAGACAGAGCAAGAGAATAAGAGGGAGGCAAGGCAAGAGGTCGAGGTAGAGGGAGGCAGAGAGAGAGGGAGAGGGTAAAAGAGTAGAGAGAGATATATATGCAGAGACAGAGCAAGAGAAGGAGAGGGGCAAAATAAGAGAGGAGAAGGGAAACAGAGCAAGAGAGAGGAGAAAGAGAGAGATGCAATGGAGAACGATGCATTCAATATATCCAGCATAAATAGAATTTAATATAGAGAAAGAGAGAAGTATAGACAAGTAAACAATTCTATGTCCACGGGAGAGACGTAAACATGCATATACCTTGGGCTGAATAACTGAAAAAAGTAAAAACGTCTGGGAAGGAGATTAGCAAGGTGATTTGATATTGTAGCAGAGTTGGGAGATAAACCCTATATTAGGTTTAATACCAGATTTCCCATAGGGTTGTACTCAAACGATTGACATTCTTCTCTCATAGGTCGCGTTTATCGACCAAATTTTTGCCTAGAATCAGCGTTTTCAAACGTCTTTCAGGCAAATTTTTAAGGCGATAAACGCAAAGCCCTATTTCAAACGCCTTTAGATATGGGCATATTGTAACGCCGAAAAGGTGCGCTTTTGAATGTGACATACAGCCAGAATCACGTTTCTGAGACACGATAAACGCAAAGCTGTTTTGAACCCCACATACAAATCGGACCTTACCATATAGCTCTATGGACCTTCCCAGGCTAATCTGCTTCCCGGGTCAAACGGCGCAAAGCAGCTGCGCAGAGACAAGGCCTTTATTTTGAATCGTGAAGAGCCGATAAACGCGACATCCCGAGAATCTCGTTCGTATAGTGGGGTTCGATAGTGGGGTTCGATATGTACATATCTGACGGCAAGACCCGATAAACGCACCCATAGATATAACACGCAAAATTAGGCATTTTATTACATTGTTTGTGATTGTATATGATAATATGTTATAATAGTCGAAGAAGATCATAAAATCAAATCTAAAACGACGGCAAAAAAAAAAAAAAAAATGACCCACCAGGAATCGAACTTGGGTCGCCGGAATGGGAGGCAAGTGCTATGACCACTATACCAAAATAATCCACATAGACATTACACGTGAACGGAAAATGGAATTCTCAAATCCCACTTTGCAAGTGAAATATGAGCATGATCCCGGCATCTGATCGAAAAATAAAGGGCACACTTGTGATAGCTTATTGTCTCAGCTACAACATACTCAAAGCTCAGCAAAAACAAAACTAAAACGACGGAGATATTGCTCGCGAAAGACGGGAATGTAGAATCCAGTTTTGAGAAAAAGTCATGTCCCATAGAGAATACACGCAAAATGTGAAAAATTGACATGCCTCCTTTAATCGCAAAAATACGCCATGATGCCTTTGTCAAAATGAAAATCGTGGTGACTGCATTTGTAGAGAATTGTCTCAGCTAGAACATATCAAAATTTGGAAGAAAATCGATCAATATTTACAGAGATACAATCAATTTTCCAAAATATGCTGACGTCATAATATGCAAATTGAAATTTTGAGTTCGGAGGCCATTATGATGACGTCATGAGTTAATTGAGGGTCAAATGAGACATGAAATCATATCTCCGACTCATAATCTATCCAAATATGAAAAAAATGGGAGTTCCCATCCATTCTGAAGAGTAACAATGAATTTTGTATAGGCATGTTTTTGCCCATATATGCTATGTATTACAAGAAATCGCGCGCACGGATATGTTTCTTGAACGGACGCTCATTCCGTTATTAATGGTCATAAAAGGATAAACATGGTATCAAATTGTTCAGAAAAAAATGAGGAATATCATGCCAAAAAAGATAGGCGATTTATGTTGCGTTCGGCCGTCACGAACGAAAACGCGCGCGCATTCGTGTGCGCGTTTTTTTGCGAAATGCTTAAAATGGCCTGAAACGTATCCAAAATGAATTTGAGACGATTTGGAGCATTTTAATTTTGCACGCGCGCTAACGCGCGGACGTACGCATGCGCGCGCGTTTTTTGACCTGAAATTGACCGGACGGATATTGACCTTGATCATGATAAATATGAATGAGAAATGACTTTCCGTTATGAAGATATGATCATGAGTTGAAAAAAAAAACACAAAATGGCGCCTGGATGACGTCATGAAGACTTGATGACCTTGAAAATGTTCCTGTCACGTCTTATGGCAATGACCTATGACTGTGCCAAAATTGAACGAAATTGACTGAACTGATCTTGAGTTATCCTCTGAACAAAAAAGTGCGGAGAAATAAAAATAAAGAAATAACTAGAAATGTAATTCGTCATGAGGACGAATTAGGTGGTCTGTTATGTAATCTGAATAACTGATCTTGTAGAAAATTGTCTTAGCTACAACATATCAAAATTTGGAAGAAAATCGATCCATATTTACAGAGATACAATCAATTTTCCATAAATATGCTGACGTCATAATATGCAAATTCGTATTTTGAGTTCCAAGGCCAAAGGGCAAAGGGCAGAGCTATAGAAAATTAAGGAACATTACAAGACATAATAGAAGGAGAACGAGAACCAGAGGCGGGAGAGGTAGAGGGTGAGAGAGAAGAAAAAGAGAAGGGCAGAGGCAGAGGGAGACAGAGCAAGAGAATAAGAGGGAGGCAAGGCAAGAGGTCGAGGTAGAGGGAGGCAGAGAGAGAGGGAGAGGGTAAAAGAGTAGAGAGAGATATATATGCAGAGACAGAGCAAGAGAAGGAGAGGGGCAAAATAAGAGAGGAGAAGGAAACAGAGCAAGAGAGAGGAGAAAGAAAGAGATGCAATGGAGAACGATGCATTCAATATATCCAGCATAAATAGAATTTAATATAGAGAAAGAGAGAAGTATAGACAAGTAAACAATTCTATGTCCACGGGAGAGACGTAAACATGCATATACCTTGGGCTGAATAACTGGAAAAGTAAAAACGTCTGGGAAGGAGACTAGCAAGGTGATTTGATATTGTAGCAGAGTTGGGAGATACACCCTATATTAGGTTTAATACCAGATTTCCCATAGGGTTGTACTCAAACGATTGACATTCTTCTCCCATAGATATAACACGCAAAATTAGGCATTTTATTACATTGTTTGTGATTGTATATGATAATATGTTATAATAGTCGAAGAAGATCATAAATCAAATTTAAAACGACGGCAAAAAAAAAAAAAAAAAATGACCCACCAGGAATCGAACTTGGGTCGCCGGAATGGGAGGCAAGTGCTATGACCACTATACCAAAATAATCCACATAGACATTACACGTGAACGGAAAATGGAATTCTCAAATCTCACTTTGCAAGTGAAATATGAGCATGATCCCGGCATCTGATCGAAAAATAAAGGGCACACTTGTGATAGCTTATTGTCTCAGCTACAACATACTCAAAGCTCAGCAAAAACAAAACTAAAACGACGGAGATATTGCTCGCGAAAGACGGTAATGTAGAATCCAGTTTTGAGAAAAGTCATGTCCCATAGAGAATACACGCAAAATGTGAAAAATTGACATGCCTCCTTTAATCGCAAAATACGCCATGATGCCTTTGTCAAAATGAAAATCGTGGTGACTGCATTTGTAGAGAATTGTCTCAGCTAGAACATATCAAAATTTGGAAGAAAATCAATCAATATTTACAGAGATACAATCAATTTTCCAAAAATATGCTGACGTCATAATATGCAAATTGAAATTTTGAGTTCGGAGGCCATTATGATGACGTCATGAGTTAATTGAGGGTCAAATGAGACATGAAATCATATCTCCGACTCATAATCTATCCAAATATGAAAAAAAATTGGGAGTTCCCATCCATTCTGAAGAGTTGCAATGAATTTTGTATAGGCATGTTTTTGCCCATATATGCTATGTATTACAAGAGCTCGCGCGCACGGACATTTATATTGAATGGACGCTCATCTTGTTATTAATGGTCAATAAGAGATAAATATGGTATCAAATTGTTTGAAAAATATGGGAAATATCATGAAAGAAAAAAAATGGCGATTTTATGTTGTGTAATGGTGTTACGCTAAAAACGCGCATGTGCGTGCGCGTTTTTTTGCGAAATGCTTAAAATGGCCTGAAACGTATCCAAAACGAATTTGAGACGATTTGGAGCATTTTGAAATTTTGCGCGCGACGCCGCGCACGCATGCGCGCGTTTTTGACCTGAAATTGACCGGACGGATATTGACCTTGATCATGATAAATATGAATAAGAAATGACTTTCCGTTATGAAGATATGATCATGAAAGCAAAAAAAACACAAAATGGCGCCTGGATGACGTCATGAAGACCTGATGACCTTGAAAATGTTCCTGTCACGTCTCATGACAATGACCTATGACTGTGCCAAAATTGAAAGAAATTGACTGAACCGATCTTGAGTTATCCTGAACAAAAAAGCGGAGAAATAAAAATAAATAAATAAAGAAAATTCTGACGAAAACAATAGGTGATCTGTCGTTGACAGACCACCTAATAAAGAAAGAAAATTCTGACGAAAACAATAGGTGATCTGTCGATACCGACAGACCACCTAATAATAATAAAGACAAATCTTGACGAATCAATAGGTGATATGATAACCACGCACGTATCACCTAATAATAATAATAATAATAAAGACAAATCTTGAAATCAAAAGGTGATACGTATAACTACGCACGTATCACCTAATAATAAAGACAAATCTTGACGAAATCAAAAGTTGATACGTGAACCACGCACGTATCACCTAACTAGACTTGAATTCACTTAGACGAATTAGGTGATACGTATGCTGTTTTACATAATGAAGCATGCATTTTCACGATTTTACATTATCTTATAAAATGCTCTTCCGACTATGGTCTATCCATATGTCAATTTCATCTGTGTAGCCTTGATCATTATTAGGTGGTCTGTCGGAATCGACAGATCACCTATTGTTTTTGTCAGAATTTTCTTTCTTTATTTATTTATTATTAGGTGGTCTGTCGGAATCGACAGATCACCTATTGTTTTTGTCAGAATTTTCTTTCTTTATTTATTTATTTATTAGGTGGTCTGTCGGAATCGACAGATCACCTATTGTTTTTGTCAGAATTTTCTTTCTTTATTTATTAGGTGGTCTGTCGGTATCGACAGATCACCTATTGTTTTTGTCAGAATTTTCTTTCTTTATTTATTTTTATTTATTTCTCCCCCCGTTTTTGTTCAGAGGATAACTCAAGATCAGTTTAGTCAATTTCTTTCAATTTTGGCACAGTCATAGTTCATTGTCATGAGACGTGACAGGAACATTTTCAAGGTCATCAAGTCTTCATGACGTCATCCAGGCGCCATTTTGTGTTTTTTTTTGGACTTCAAACTCACGATCATATCTTCATAACGGAAAGTCATTTCTTATTCATATTTATCATGATCAAGGTCAATATCCGTCCGGTCAATTTCAGGTCAAAAAACGCGCGCGCATGCGTACGTCGCGCGTGAGCGCGCAAGAATTTAAACTGTTCAAAATCACTTTTATTCAAATGAGAGTACGTTTCAGGCCATTTTAAGCATTTTCAAAATTTGCGCGCGCACTTATACGCGCGCGTTTTCGCGCGTATTGGCATTTTGCAACATCGAATCACCAATTTTTTCTGTCATCATATTTGGCACATTTTTCCAAGCATTTTGATACCTTGTTTAACTTTTTCTTACCAGTAATAACGCAATGAGCGTCCGTCAAAGTATAACAGCACCCGCGGACCGCGCTATTCTATCCACAATACATAGGCAAAAACATGCCTATACAAAACTCATTGTAACTCTTCAGAATGGATGGATACCCCCAATTTTTTTTCATATTTGGATAGATTATGAGTCGGAGATATGATTTAATGTCTCATTTGATCCTCAATTAACTCATGACGTCATCATAATGGCCTCCGAACTCAAAATTTCAATTTGCATATTATGACGTCAGCATATTTTGGAAAATTGATTGTATCTCTGTAAATATTGATCGATTTTCTTCTAAATTTTGATATGTTCTAGCTGAGACAATTGTCTACAAATGCAGTCATCACGAATTTTCATTTTAAAAAAGGTATCATGGCGTATTTTTGCGATTAAAGGAGGCATGTCAATTTTTCACATTTTGCGTGTATTCTCTATGGGACATGACTTTTTCTCAAAACTGGATTCTACATTCCCGTCTTTCGCGAGCAATATCTCCGTCGTTTTAGCTTTGTGTTTCCTGAGCTTCGAGTATGTTGTAGCTGAGACAATAAGCTATCACAAGTGTGCCTTTATTTTTTGATCAGATGCCGATCATGCTCATATTTCACTTGCAAAGTGGGATTTGAGAATTCCATTTTCCGTTCACGTGTAATGTCTATGGATTATTTTGGTATAGTGGTCATAGCGCTTGCCTTCCATTCCGGCGACCCAAGTTCGATTCCTGGTGGGTCTTTTTTTTTTTTTTTTTTGCCGTCGTTTTTAATTTGATTTTATGATCTTCTTCGACTATTATAATAAAATGCCTCATTTTGCATGTTATATCTATGTGAGAAGAATGTCAATCGTTTCAGTGCACCCTATGGGAAATCTGATTCCTTGTCGTGTATCAAACCAATAGGGTTAATCTCCTAAATCTGTTGGAATATATCAAATCATCCCATTTTTATGATGTTAGTCTCCTTCCCAGACGTTTATACTTTCCAATTATTCAGCCCAGGTATATGCAATGTTTACGTCACTCCCATGGACATAGAATCGTTTACATGTCTATAACTTCTCTTTTTCTCTATAATATAGTAAATATTCAATTCTATTTATGCTGGAAATATTAAATGAATCGTTGTCCATTGCATCTCTTTCTCTTGCTCTCTCTCCTCTCTTGCTCTGTTTCCCTTCCCTCTCTTGTTCTGCCCCTATCCTTCTCTTGCTCTGTCTTTGCATCTCTCTCTACTCTTTCACTCTCTCCTTCGCCTCTCGACCTCTTGCCTTGCCTCCCTCTTATTCTCTTGCTCTGTCTCCCTCTGCCTCTGCTCTCTCTTTTCTTCTCTCTCACCCTCTACCTCCTGCCTGCTCTGGTTCTCGTTCTCCTTCTATTATGTCTTGTAATGTTCCTTAATTTTCTATAGCTCTGCCCTTGCCCTTTGGCCTTGGAACTCAAAATACGAATTTGCATATTATGACGTCAGCATATTTATGGAAAATTGATTGTATCTGTAAATATGGATCGATTTTCTTCCAAATTTTGCTATGTTGTAGCTAAGACAATTTTCTACAAGATCAGTTATTCAGATTACATAACAGACCACCTAATTCGTCCTCATGACGAATTACATTTCTAGTTTATTATTTATTTTTATTTATTTCTCCCCCCTTTTTTGTTCAGAGGATAACTTAAGATCGGTACAGTCAATTTCTTTCAATTTTGGCACAGTCATAGGTCATTGTCATGAGACGTGACAGGAACATTTTCAAGGTCATCAGGTCTTCATGACGTCATCCAGGCGCCATTTTGTGTTTTTTGTACTTTCAACTCATGATCATATCTTCATAACGGAAAGTCATTTCTCATTCATATTTATCATGATCAAGGTCAATATCCGTCCGGTCAATTTCAGGTCAAAAAACGCGCGCATGCGTACGTCCGCGCGTGCGCGCGCAAAATTTCAAAATGCTCAAAATCACTCAAATTCAAATGAGATACGTTTCAGGCCATTTTAAGCATTTGCAAAACGCGCACGCGCATGCGCGCGCGTTTTCGCGCGTTCTGGCATTTTGCAACATAGAATCGCCAAATTTTCTGTCATCATATTTGGCATATTTTTCCAAGCATTTTGATACCTTGTTCACTTTTTCTGACCAGTAATAACGCAATGAGCGTCCGTCAAAGTTGACAGCACGCGCGGACTGCGCTATCTGTATCCACAATACATGGGCAAAAACATGCCTATACAAAATTCATTGTAACTCTTCAGAATGGATGGGAACTCCCAATTTTTTTCATATTTGGATAGATTATGAGTCGGAGATATGATTTCATGTCTCATTTGACCCTCAATTAACTCATGACGTCATCATAATGGCCTCCGAACTCAAAATTTCAATTTGCATATTATGACGTCAGCATATTTTTGGAAAATTGATTGTATCTCTGTAAATATTGATCGATTTTCTTCCAAATTTTGATATGTTCTAGCTGAGACAATTTCTACAAATGCAGTCACCACGATTTTTCATTTTGACAAAGGCATCATGGCGTATTTTTGCGATTAAAGGAGGCATGTCAATTTTTCACATTTTGCGTGTATTCTCTATGGGACATGACTTTTCTCAAAACTGGATTCTACATTCCGTCTTTCGCGAGCAATATCTCCGTCGTTTTAGTTTTGTTTTTGCTGAGCTTTGAGTATGTTGTAGCTGAGACAATAAGCTATCACAAGTGTGCCCTTTATTTTTCGATCAGATGCCGGGATCATGCTCATATTTCACTTGCAAAGTGGGATTTGAGAATTCCATTTTCCGTTCACGTGTAATGTCTATGTGGATTATTTTGGTATAGTGGTCATAGCACTTGCCTCCCATTCCGGCGACCCAAGTTCGATTCCTGGTGGGTCATTTTTTTTTTTTTTTGCCGTCGTTTTAAATTTGATTTTATGATCTTCTTCGACTATTATAACATATTATCATATACAATCACAAACAATGTAATAAAATGCCTAATTTTGCGTGTTATATCTATGGGAGAAGAATGTCAATCGTTTGAGTACAACCCTATGGGAAATCTGGTATTAAACCTAATATAGGGTTTATCTCCCAACTCTGCTACAATATCAAATCACCTTGCTAGTCTCCTTCCCAGACGTTTTTACTTTTCCAGTTATTCAGCCCAAGGTATATGCATGTTTACGTCTCTCCCGTGGTCATAGAATTGTTTACTTGTCTATACTTCTCTTTCTCTATATTAAATTCTATTTATGCTGGATATATTGAATGCATCGTTCTCCATTGCATCTCTCTCTTTCTCCTCTCTCTTGCTCTGTTTCCCTTCTCCTCTCTTATTTTGCCCCTCTCCTTCTCTTGCTCTGTCTCTGCATATATATCTCTCTCTACTCTTTACCCTCTCCTCTCTCTCTGCCTCCCTCTACCTCGACCTCTTGCCTTGCCTCCCTCTTATTCTCTTGCTCTGTCTCCCTCTGCCTCTGCCCTTCTCTTTTTCTTCTCTCTCACCCTCTACCTCTCCCGCCTCTGGTTCTCGTTCTCCTTCTATTATGTCTTGTAATGTTCCTTAATTTTCTATAGCTCTGCCCTTTGCCCTTTGGCCTTGGAACTCAAAATACGAATTTGCATATTATGACGTCAGCATATTTATGGAAAATTGATTGTATCTCTGTAAATATGGATCGATTTTCTTCCAAATTTTGATATGTTGTAGCTAAGACAATTTTCTACAAGATCAGTTATTCAGATTACATAACAGACCACCTAATTCGTCCTCATGACGAATTACATTTCTAGTTAGGTGGTCTGTCGGAATCGACAGATCACCTATTGTTTTTGTCAGAATTTTCTTTCTTTCTTTATTTATTATTATTATTATTATTATTTATTTTTATTTATTTCTCCCCCCTTTTTTGTTCAGAGGATAACTCAAGATCGGTACAGTCAATTTCTTTCAATTTTGGCACAGTCATAGGTCATTGTCATGAGACGTGACAGGAACATTTTCAAGGTCATCAGGTCTTCATGACGTCATCCAGGCGCCATTTTGTGTTTTTTTGGTACTTTCAACTCATGATCATATCTTCATAACGGAAAGTCATTTCTCATTCATATTTATCATGATCAAGGTCAATATCCGTCCGGTCAATTTCAGGTCAAAAACGCGCGCATGCGTACGTCCGCGCGCGCGCGCAAATTTCAAAATGCTCAAAATCACTTTTATTCAAATGAGATACGTTTCAGGCCATTTTAAGCATTTTGCAAAAAACGCGCGCGCGCGCATTTTGCAACATAGAATCGCCAAATTTTCTGTCATCATATTTGGCACATTTTTCCAAGCATTTTGATACCTTGTTTACCTTTTTCTGACCAGTAATAACGCAATGAGCGTCCGTCAAGATACAGTCCGTGCGCGAGCTCTTGTAATACATAGCATATATGGGCAAAAACATGCCTATACAAAATTCATTGTAACTCTTCAGAATGGATGGGAACTCCCAATTTTTTTCATATTTGGATAGATTATGAGTCGGAGATATGATTTCATGTCTCATTTGACCCTCAATTAACTCATGACGTCATCATAATGGCCTCCGAACTCAAAATTTCAATTTGCATATTATGACGTCAGCATATTTTTGGAAAATTGATTGTATCTCTGTAAATATTGATCGATTTTCTTCCAAATTTTGATATGTTCTAGCTGAGACAATTCTCTACAAATGCAGTCACCACGATTTTTCATTTTGACAAAGGCATCATGGCGTATTTTTGCGATTAAAGGAGGCATGTCAATTTTTCACATTTTGCGTGTATTCTCTATGGGACATGACTTTTCTCAAAACTGGATTCTACATTCCGTCTTTCGCGAGCAATATCTCCGTCGTTTTAGTTTTGTTTTCGCTGAGCTTTGAGTATGTTGTAGCTGAGACAATAAGCTATCACAAGTGTGCCCTTTATTTTTCGATCAGATGCCGGGATCATGCTCATATTTCACTTGCAAAGTGGGATTTGAGAATTCCATTTTCCGTTCACGTGTAATGTCTATGTGGATTATTTTGGTATAGTGGTCATAGCACTTGCCTCCCATTCCGGCGACCCAAGTTCGATTCCTGGTGGGTCATTTTTTTTTTTTTTTTTGCCGTCGTTTTAAATTTGATTTTATGATCTTCTTCGACTATTATAACATATTATCATATACAATCACAAACAATGTAATAAAATGCCTAATTTTGCGTGTTATATCTATGGGAGAAGAATGTCAATCGTTTGAGTACAACCCTATGGGAAATCTGATTCCTTGTCGTATCAAACCTATAGGGTTAATCTCCCAAATCTGTTGGAATATATCAAATCATCCCATTTTTATGATGTTAGTCTCCTTCCCAGACGTTTATACTTTCCAGTTATTCAGCCCAGGTATATGCAATGTTTACGTTCTCCCATGGACATAGAATTGTTTACATGTCTATAATTCTCTCTTTCTCTATAATATAGTAAATATTCAATTCTATTTATGCTGGAAATATTAAATGAATCGTTGTCCATTGCATCTTTTCTCTTGCTCTCTCTCTCCTCTCTCTTGCTCTGTTTCCTTCCCTCTCTTGTTCTGCCCCCTATCCTTCTCTCTCTTGCTCTGTCTTGCATCTCTCTCTCTACTCTTTCACTCTCTCCCTATCTCTGCCTCCCTCTACCTAAACCTCTTGCCTTGCCTCCCTCTTATTCTCTTGCTCTGTCTCCCCTCTGCCTCTGTCTCTCTCTTCTTCTCTCTCACCCTCTACCTCTCCCGCCTGCTCTGGTTCTCGTTCTCCTTTATATGTCTTGTAATGTTCCTTAATTTTCTATAGCTCTGCCCTTTGCCCTTTGGCCTTGGAACTCAAAATACGAATTTGCATATTATGACGTCAGCATATTTATGGAAAATTGATTGTATCTGTAATTTTTATTTATTTCTCCCACTTTTTTGTTCCGAGGATAACTCAAGATCGGTTTTGTCAATTTCTTTCAATTTTTGCACAGTCATAGGTCATTGTCATAAGACGTGACAGGAACATTTTCAAGGTCAGGTCATCGTGACGTCATTCAGGCGCCATTTTGTGAAATCACATGATCAATCATATCTTCATGATGTGTAATCAAAGGTCATTCATATTCATATCACATATACTTCCGGTCAAGGGTCAACAAGTCATGTCGTCAAAGGTCGTATAAAGGTCAGAATTTTAATATGCTCAAAATCACTTAACTATTAAAGGAGAGTACGAATCAGGTCATTTAAAGCATTTCAAAAATTTCGTCTGCGATACGATCACGCAGGTCATGCGTTACACCGCAGCGCGCATACACATCGTAAAACGCCGCTTTTTCGCATGGTTTGTATTGATGACCTATTTTTGACAATTTCCAACTATTTCCAGTCATTCTTGACCTTCCATAATGCCACACGCTGCGTCAAACTTTAAAATTCGTACGTCAATGGGCAATATAATGTAAAAAGTGATAAAAACATGTCTATATAAAATCCGCCATAGCTCGTCAGAATGCCTAAATACCCCCCAAATTTTTAACGTTTTCTGAAAGCCCATGAAATTTGTATGTGATTTCATGTATAATTTTGTCCAATCGTATGTTGTGACGTCGTCATATTTGCATATGAACTTAAAATTTGATTTTGAAAATATGACATCATAATTTTTGTATTCATTTGACGATATTCAAAATAGGTTGTCGATTTTCTTCCAAATTTTAATATGTTCTAGCTGAGACAATTCTCTACAAATGCAGTCACCACAAATTTTCATTTTGACAAAGGCATCATGGCGTATTTTGGCGATTAAAGGAGGCATGTCAATTTTTCACATTTTGCGTGTATTCTACGGGACATGATTTTTCCTCAAAACTGGATTCTACATTCCCGTCTTTCGCGAGCAATATCTCCGTCGTTTTAGTTTTGTTTTCGCTGAGCTTCGAGTATGTTGTAGCTGAGACAATAAGCTATCACAAGTGTGCCCTTTATTTTTCGATCAGATGCCGATCATGCTCATATTTCACTTGCAAAGTGGGATTTGAGAATTC
>CP137670.1:21524-44772 GCA_037976565.1 Mesocentrotus franciscanus | reverse complement strand
AGACCTTCGACTGTTTTGGGGGTTTTTACCTAGCATTTCAACGTTGAGATCTCGATTTGACTGTGTTAATGTAGATGCTGCTACTTCGATCGTCGGCACATCTTCGCCATTTCGTAAGGCCTGGTTGTGCCACTGAACACTCCAAGATGCTCTGCGATGATTAAAGGTGAACTTGTAAAATGAACGTGCAGTCCGCAACAGGAAGACAGCGAAAAAGGTCGAAAGAGCAATAACAAATATAAGCATATTTGGTAGAGGAGTCGTAGTGACAAGTGTGTGTGTCCCTGCTGCATCGGATAGTGTTGGATTTTTGATAGAAGAGATAGTTTGAATGGCAACAGTATGCGATGCATGTATTCCTTCGTCTGTTTGAATGTTTGCTGTCTCGTTGAGTATCAAGTAGGGAGATGTGTGAAGCAAGTCGTTAATCGAAAATTTGAAAATTTCTGGATTTGCTTCATCATTGATGTACAGCATGAACGTACGATTGTCATGAGTCAGTTTATAAATGTCAGATTCGTTGTTCCTGAGCAAACAATCCGTTTGAAGGCTGCATCTCCCAATCTCTGTATCATTTGGATATGACCACATAGCAGTTTCATTTTCAAGGAGTGTACTGGTACTCAACTCACACTTTACAGTGACTTGCTGAAGAATGTCACCGCTTAGGGTATTGTTTGTACATGTAATGTCGTGCCCATAGCACCTGACGAAAAGCACTGCCATAGACATTATGTACAATAAAAGAGCTCTTTTGAAAAATGACGCCATTTTGTAGTGCTGTTCCACAGTCATATGATAATATGGACACAGTTTCAACGCAAACGTGACTCACCTCATAATAAGGCGTCTGAGAAGAACGATGACGAACATATTTAAGCTGAACTCCATGAATGTTTATTGCATTCTTGGAGAAGCATCTCATGTTCCAATGTCGTTAAGGATGTATGTATATCCGATGAAAAGAAAGATGCAGTGACGGTGAATACCCTATGATCAATGGGATGCCTTGGGGAAGTTTCAACGATAATTTGCAATATCTTTGAGTTCTTATGAAATTGTTGTTTCCTCTTCGAAAGTTGGGTGTGCTGACAACCTATAATAAATGACCGGACCTGTTCATGCTGTTTTTCGATAACAATTATCTAACCAAAAAGAGATTGATCACCTGGTGTCTAGTTTTCAAGTATCATGCACAGGAATATATATTTGTCAAAACGACCGTAATTTTATTGAATATTCTATTTTTTTAAAGTCTTGCTTTGCTTTACAAGGGTAATAGATATATCATCAACAACAATATTGAACCGAGCACTTGTCGGGCAACGACGTCCTAGAACTGACGTTTGAAACAAGAAAGGAACAGTGCAAGTGACATGATCGTCTTAACCTAATGCAGCGTGAAGATACCATGACTTAACGTTGCTGTCTCTTTTCCTCCTGCCTCTTATTCTACGAGTATCTCTCTATCTCTCTGCCTCTCTCTTTACTATCAACCTACCTAGGCATACCGAAAACGTGTAACTTTCCCTTTAATTTTTGTTATAATGTTTCAGAGCGAAATTTTGTAGGTAGGAGCATGCGCCTTACAAGCATTGCTTTGTAAGCATGCCTCTCCGTTTCAATGTAAAAATTAGTTTAACAGTGTTTCATTTTAAGTTTTTTTCTTTTTGGGGGGATTTATTTATTACATTGTTTTATGTCAATTGTTACATTTTTAAAATCTTATACATGCTTACATTGTAAATAAATAGATAAAAAAATTAAAATGAAAGAAAGAACATGAATCAATAAATGAACAGATACAAAAAGAAATACACAATGTGTATTCATTAAACAATATATATATTTTGTATATGTTGTATCGCAATTTTTGTTTAATTTGATTTGTATGTTGCAGAATGAAATATATTAAATTAAACTCAATTCAATCCAATTCAACTCAACGATGGGAGCAGTGCGTGTACCCGTCGTATCTATACTGCACTACCTGACAAAAGAAGCAGCAGGCTGGCATCTTCAATTTCATTAAAACTCATTAGAAAGAGACTGAAAACAGAAAGAATATCCATTGATGCAATTTATTTTTGTTTGTGTCTACGGTGCTTGAAAGGGAGAGTGATAATACATTTTTGAAAGAGTATCTTTCACATTTGCAATATTGGTACCAGATTTGAGGAAAACGCCCATCATGCTCGTAGAATACTAGTCTGATAGAACATTTACCTGAGAGAGGGAGGAGGGGTTGAGGGTTTACAGGGGGCAGGGTAATTACCATTACCCGACCCGAGCCCCGAACTCAAGAACGGCGTGTCGATCAAAACTGAAAGTAAAAGGCTCATCAATCCAACTTGTTCATTGGGTCAAGAGGGATGTCCGGAAACAAGCTTTCCAAGAGCAAGAAATTTGTCATGATTTAATGCGATAAATTTCGTACATGCATTGATCTTCTTTTCTTTCAAAATGTTAACCCCAGCACCCTCAAAATGCCATTCCTTTCAAAAGGTTCCAGTCATGCCCACCTATCTTTTCATCGTATCCGCAGGGGCAGATGACTTATGTTTAGGAGGAAAAGAAAACAGGTCAGCAGTTGTGATTGAAAGTTTAAATTGTACAGAGATTACAATTGTTTTAATGTCAACATTTATTATTATTATTAAATTGTGTACACGTTCACAAAAATTGTTTTATTTTGTACATGTTGTATCGCTGAAATATAATTTGATTTGTATGTCGCAGAAGAAAATACATTCAATTCAATTCAACGATGGGGATATTGAGTGCACCTGTCATATCTATGCTGCACTACTTTGACAAAAGAAGCAGCAGGCTGGCAGAAAGCGACTGAGAACAGGAAGAATATCGCACAAAAAAGACGTGAACACATGCATGGCACTGACAAGATATTTGTACTTTTCCAATATCAGCTGTCGATTTTTTTCTTTCTTTTATTAACTAGAGTGGAGAAAAGGGTAAAGTGGCATATTTAAAAAGTGATGAATACACAGATTCTGTATTTATTAAAAAAGGACCCCTTTTCTCCTGCCTACTTTTAATAAGAGCGCCCTCTTCCGATATGATAAAGTCTTCTTCTTCTTTCGTTATAATTTGATGGCAATCAGTCATAGTTTACTATTGTTGCCAATGACTAAATATTTTTTCTTCTTCTCTGTCTCTCTGTCTCTCTGGCTCTCTCTCTCTTCCTTAATAATTGATGTCTATTTATATACTTTCTATTTTTTTTCTTCTTACTTTTCATTTCTAAAAAAAAAATGTGTACATATACACTTCTAAGCTAAATTTAGAATACAAATCTGCAAAAACAAACACTTTTCCCCGCACAGTTCCAACTCGCTTGCCTTGCCCTTTCTCAGATGCAACTTACCTGTCAGAGCGGTACGTTGCGTCGACTTTTCGGTCAATCCTAGGTAACTTATGCATGGACGAGGGAGCGCTAAAGAAAATAGATTTATATCATCCATGGTTCCTCACAGAGATTTTTCTACGTTTAACGTTATGGGATGTAAGAGAATAATAATCAAATAGACGTTCAAAGATGACATAAATAAAATGAACAAATGACATGCATCTCAGATTTAACATTGTTAAACGATGCCTTTAAAAGAGAGAATTGTTGTATGAATATTTTATTTTTAAACCTTCCAGATTCTTCGTACTATCTAATGTGTTATTTTTAGAACCTTGGAGCATATTGTCTAGGTACATGCATCAGATATAGGCGAACAAAATTGCCATCGTCTTAGTATGTTAAAACGATAGTGAAAATAGATTGACATAAATTCCTTGATTTTCCATTGAGGCCAATTCTGTCTCTTAGTACGTTCAGTACGTGCTTGAAAGGGAAAGGGATAAAAGCCTTTCGAAAGATTTTTTTCACATTTTGCCAAATTGGTGTCAAAATAATACAAGGAAAATGCCCCTCATGCTCATAGAACACTGGTCTGAAAGCAATTTTAACTTGTGGAGGAGGAGGGTTGGGGATCTACAGGGGCGGGGTCATTACCATTACCCGACCCGAGCCCCAAACTCAAGAACGGCGTGTCGATCAAAACTGAAAGTAAAAGGCTCATCAATCCAACTTGTTCATTGGGTCAAGAGGGATGTCCGGAAACAAGCTTTCCAGAGCAAGAAATTTGTCATGATTTAATGCGATAAATCTCGTACATGCATTGATCTTCTTTTCTTTCAAAATGTTAACCCCAGCACCCTCAAAATGCCATTCCCTTTCAAAAGGTTCCAGTCATGCCCACCTATCTTTTTCATCGTATCCGCAGGGGGCAGATGACTTAAGTTTAGGAGGAAAAGAAAACAGGTCAGCAGTTGTGCTTGAAAGTTAAAATTGTACAGAGATTACAATTGTTTTAATGTCAACATTTGGAGGGAGGAGGGGTTGGGGATCTACAGGGGGGTATTACCATTACCCGACCCGAGCCCTAAACTCAAGAACGGCGTGTCGATCAAAACTGAAAGTAAAAGGCTCATCAATCCAACTTGTTCATTGGTCAAGAGCACTGGTCAAGAGGGATGTCCAGAAAGAAGCTTTTCAAGAGCAAGAAATTTGTCATGATTTAATGAGATAAATTTCATAAATGCATTGATTTTCTTGTTTTTCTATCGAATTGTTGACCCCAGCACCCTTCAAATACAATTCCCTTTCAAAAGGTTCCAGTCACATGCCCACCTATCGTTTGCGTCGTATCCGCAGGCGGGAAAGATGACTTCGATTAACATATAACCTTCAAAATTATGTTTAGGGGAAAGAAGATAAACAAGTTAACAGTTATGTCTGAATGTTGAAATTTTACAGACTGAGGTAAAACGTTTAAATATTGAACATAGGTTTTACTAATACATATAACATTTTAGGATTGAATTCAGCTATACATATTTGTTTCATTCTTAGAAAATTTTAATATTATACCTTCTCATAAATCGGGCTTTTAATTAGGTGGTCTGTCGGCATCGACAGATCACCTATTGTTTTGTCAGAATTTTCTTTCTTTATTATTATTATTAGGTGGTCTGTCGGTATCGACAGATCACCTATTGTTTCAGAATTTTCTTTTTAGGTGGTCTGTCGGTATCGACAGATCACCTATTGTTTTGTCAGAATTTTCTTTCTTTATTTATTTTTATTTATTTCTCCCCCCTTTTTTGTTCAGAGGATAACTCAAGATCAGTTTAGTCAATTTCTTTCAATTTTGGCACAGTCATAGTTCATTGTCATGAGACGTGACAGGAACATTTTCAAGGTCATTAAGTCTTCATGACGTCATCCAGGCGCCATTTTGTGTTTTTTTTTGGACTTCAAACTCACGATCATATCTTCATAACGGAAAGTCATTTCTTATTCATATTTATCATGATTAAGGTCAATATCCGTCCGGTCAATTTCAGGTCAAAAAACGCGCGCGCATGCGTACGTCCGCGCGTGAGCGCGCGCAAAATTTAAACTGTTCAAAATCACTTTTTATTCAAATGAGAGTACGTTTCAGGCCATTTTAAGCATTTTCAAAATTTGCGCGCGCGCACTATACGCGCGTTTTCGCGCGTATTGGCATTTTGCAACATCGAATCACCAAATTTTTTCTGTCATCATATTTGGCATATTTTTCCAAGCATTTTGATACCTTGTTTAACTTTTTCTTACCAGTAATAACGCAATGAGCGTCCGTCAAAGTATAACAGCACCCGCGGACCGCGCTATCTCTATCCACAATACACAGGCAAAAACATGCCTATACAAAACTCATTGTAACTCTTCAGAATGGATGGATACCCCCATTTTTTTCATATTTGGATAGATTATGAGTCGGAGATATGATTTCATGTCTCATTTGATCCTCAATTAACTCATGACGTCATCATAATGGCCTCCGAACTCAAAATTTCAATTTGCATATTATGACGTCAGCATATTTTTGGAAAATTGATTGTATCTCTGTAAATATTGATCGATTTTCTTCTAAATTTTGATATGTTCTAGCTGAGACAATTCTCTACAAATGCCGACATCACGAATTTTCATTTTAAAAAAGGTATCATGGCGTATTTTTGCGATTAAAGGAGGCATGTCAATTTTTCACATTTTGCGTGTATTCTCTATAGGACATGACTTTTTCTCAAAACTGGATTCTACATTCCCGTCTTTCGCGAGCAATATCTCCGTCGTTTTAGCTTCGTGTTCCCTGAGCTTTGAGTATGTTGTAGCTGAGACAATAAGCTATCACAAGTGTGACCTTTTTTTTTCGATCAGATGCCGGGATCATGCTCATATTTCACTTGCAATGTGAGATTAGAGAATTTCATTTCCCGTTCACGTGTAATGTCTATGTGGATTATTTTGGTATAGTGGTCGTAGCACTTGCCTCCCATTCCGGCGACCCAAGTTCGATTCCTGGTGGGTCATTTTTTTTTTTTTTTTGCCGTCGTTTTAGATTTGATTTAATGATCTTCTTCGACTATTATAACATATTATCATATACAATCACAAACAATGTAATAAAATGCCTAATTTTGCGTGTTATATCTATGGGAGAAGAATGTCAATCGTTTGAGTACAACCCTATGGGAAATCTGGTATTAAACCTAATATAGGTTTATCTCCCAACTCTGCTACAATATCAAATCACCTTGCTAGTCTCCTTCCCAGACGTTTTTACTTTTCCAGTTATTCAGCCCAAGGTATATGCATGTTTACGTCTCTCCGTGGACATAGAATTGTTTACTTGTCTATACTTCCCTCTTTCTCTATATTAAATTCTATTTATGCTGGATATATTGAATGCATCGTCTCCATTGCATCTCTCTCTTTCTCCTCTCTCTTGCTCTGTTTCCCTTCTCTCTCTTATTTTGCCCCTCTCCTTCTCTTGCTCTGTCTCTGCATATATATCTCTCTACTCTTTTACCCTCTCCCTCTCTCTCTGCCTCCCTCTACCTCGACCTCTTGCCTTGCCTCCCTCTTATTCTCTTGCTCTGTCTCCCTCTGCCTCTGCCCTTCTCTTTTCTTCTCTCTCACCCTCTACCTCTCCCGCCTCTGGTTCTCGTTCTCCTTCTATTATGTCTTGTAATGTTCCTTAATTTTCTATAGCTCTGCCCTTTGCCCTTTGGCCTTGGAACTCAAAATACGAATTTGCATATTATGACGTCAGCATATTTATGGAAAATTGATTGTATCTCTGTAAATATGGATCGATTTTCTTCCAAATTTTGATATGTTGTAGCTAAGACAATTTTCTACAAGATCAGTTATTCAGATTACATAACAGACCACCTAATTCGTCCTCATGACGAATTACATTTCTATTATTTATTTTTATTTATTTCCGCCACTTTTTTGTTCCGTTGATAACTCAAGATCGGTTTTGTCAATTTCTTTCAATTTTGGCACAGTCATAGGTCATAGTCATGAGACGTGACAGGAACATTTTCAAGGTCATCAAGTCTTCATGACGTCATCCAGGCGCCATTTTGTGGTTTTTTTGGTACTTTCAACTCATGATCATATCTTCATAACGGAAAGTCATTTCTCATTCATATTTATCATGATCAAGGTCAATATCCGTCCGGTCAATTTCAGGTCAAAAAACGCGCGCGCATGCGTCGTCCGCGCGTCAGCGCGCGCGCAAAATTTCAAAATGCTCAAAATCGTCTCAAATTCATTTTGCATACGTTTCAGGCCATTTTAAGCATTTCGCAAAAAACGCGCACACGAATGCGCGCGCGTTTTCGTTCGTGACGGCCGAACGAAAATAATTCCCTATTTTTTTGTCATGATATTCCCATTTTTTCCGAACAATTTGATACCATGTTTATCTTTTTATGACCATTAATAACGGAATGAGCGTCCGTTCAAGATACATGTCCGTGCGCGCGATCTCTTGTAATACATAGCATATATGGGCAAAAACATGCCTATACAAAATTCATTGTAACTCTTCAGAATGGATGGGAACTCCCAATTTTTTTCATATTTGGATAGATTATGAGTCGGAGATATGATTTCATGTCTCATTTGACCCTCAATTAACTCATGACGTCATCATAATGGCCTCCGAACTCAAAATTTCAATTTGCATATTATGACGTCAGCATATTTTTGAAAATTGATTGTATCTCTGTAAATATTGATCGATTTTCTTCCAAATTTTGATATGTTCTAGCTGAGACAATTCTCTACAAATGCAGTCATCACGATTTTTCATTTTGACAAAGGCATCATGGCGTATTTTTGCGATTAAAGGAGGCATGTCAATTTTTCACATTTTGCGTGTATTCTCTATGGGACATGACTTTTTCTCAAAACTGGATTCTACATTCCGTCTTTCGCGAGCAATATCTCCGTCGTTTTAGTTTTGTTTTTGCTGAGCTTTGAGTATGTTGTAGCTGAGACAATAAGCTATCACAAGTGTGCCCTTTATTTTTCGATCAGATGCCGGGATCATGCTCATATTTCACTTGCAAAGTGGGATTTGAGAATTCCATTTTCCGTTCACGTGTAATGTCTATGTGGATTATTTTGGTATAGTGGTCATAGCACTTGCCTCCCATTCCGGCGACCCAAGTTCGATTCCTGGTGGGTCATTTTTTTTTTTTTGCCGTCGTTTTAAATTTGATTTTATGATCTTCTTCGACTATTATAACATATTATCATATACAATCACAAACAATGTAATAAAATGCCTAATTTTGCGTGTTATATCTATGGGAGAAGAATGTCAATCGTTTGAGTACAACCCTATGGGAAATCTGGTATTAAACCTAATATAGGGTTTATCTCCCAACTCTGCTACAATATCAAATCACCTTGCTAGTCTCCTTCCCAGACGTTTTTACTTTTTTCAGTTATTCAGCCCAAGGTATATGCATGTTTACGTCTCTCCCGTGGACATAGAATTGTTTACTTGTCTATACTTCTCTCTTTCTCTATATTAAATTCTATTTATGCTGGATATATTGAATGCATCGTTCTCCATTGCATCTCTCTTTCTCCTCTCTCTTGCTCTATTTCCTTCTCCTCTCTGTCTCTGCATATATATCTCTCTACTCTTTTACCCTCTCCCTCTCTCTCTGCCTCCCTCTACCTCGACCTCTTGCCTTGCCTCCCTCTTATTCTCTTGCTCTGTCTCCCTCTGCCTCTGCCCGTCTCTTTTCTTCTCTCTCACCCTCTACCTCTCCCGCCTCTGGTTCTCGTTCTCCTTCTATTATGTCTTGTAATGTTCCTTAATTTTCTATAGCTCTGCCCTTTGCCCTTTGGCCTTGGAACTCAAAATACGAATTTGCATATTATGACGTCAGCATATTTATGGAAAATTGATTGTATCTCTGTAAATATGGATCGATTTTCTTCCAAATTTTGATATGTTGTAGCTAAGACAATTTTCTACAAGATCAGTTATTCAGATTACATAACAGACCACCTAATTCGTCCTCATGACGAATTACATTTCTAGTTATTATTATTATTTATTTTTATTTATTTCTACCCCTTTTTTTGTTCCGAGGATAACTCAAGATCGGTTTTGTCAATTTCTTTCAATTTTGGCACAGTCATGGGTCATAGTCATGAGACGTGACAGGAACATTTTCAAGGTCATCAGGTCTTCATGACGTCATCCAGGCGCCATTTTGTGTTTTTTTTTGTACTTTCAACTCATGATCATATCTTCATAACGGAAAGTCATTTCTCATTCATATTTATCATGATCAAGGTCAATATCCGTCCGGTCAATTTCAGGTCAAAAAACGCGCGCATGCGTACGTCCGCGCGTCAGCGCGCGCAAAATTTCAAAATGCTCCAAATCGTCTCAAATTCATTTTGGATACGTTTCAGGCCATTTTAAGCATTTCGCAAAAACGCACACGCACATGCGCGTGCGTTTTCGCGCGTAACACCATTACACAACATAAAATCGCCATTTTTTTCTTTCATGATATTTCCCATATTTTTTCAAACAATTTGATACCATGTTTATCTCTTATTGACCATTAATAACAAGATGAGCGTCCATTCAATATAAATGTCCGTGCGCGCGAGCTCTTGTAATACATAGCATATATGGGCAAAAACATGCCTATACAAAATTCATTGTAACTCTTCAGAATGGATGGGAACTCCCAATTTTTTTCATATTTGGATAGATTATGAGTCGGAGATATGATTTCATGTCTCATTTGACCCTCAATTAACTCATGACGTCATCATAATGGCCTCCGAACTCAAAATTTCAATTTGCATATTATGACGTCAGCATATTTTTGGAAAATTGATTGTATCTCTGTAAATATTGATCGATTTTCTTCCAAATTTTGATATGTTCTAGCTGAGACAATTCTCTACAAATGCAGTCACCACGATTTTCATTTTGACAAAGGCATCATGGCGTATTTTTGCGATTAAAGGAGGCATGTCAATTTTTCACATTTTGCGTGTATTCTCTATGGGACATGACTTTTTCTCAAAACTGGATTCTACATTCCGTCTTTCGCGAGCAATATCTCCGTCGTTTTAGTTTTGTTTTTGCTGAGCTTTGAGTATGTTGTAGCTGAGACAATAAGCTATCACAAGTGTGCCCTTTATTTTTCGATCAGATGCCGGGATCATGCTCATATTTCACTTGCAAAGTGAGATTTGAGAATTCCATTTTCCGTTCACGTGTAATGTCTATGTGGATTATTTTGGTATAGTGGTCATAGCACTTGCCTCCCATTCCGGCGACCCAAGTTCGATTCCTGGTGGGTCATTTTTTTTTTTTTTTGCCGTCGTTTTAAATTTGATTTTATGATCTTCTTCGACTATTATAACATATTATCATATACAATCACAAACAATGTAATAAAATGCCTAATTTTGCGTGTTATATCTATGGGAGAAGAATGTCAATCGTTTGAGTACAACCCTATGGGAAATCTGGTATTAAACCTAATATAGGGTGTATCTCCCAACTCTGCTACAATATCAAATCACCTTGCTAGTCTCCTTCCCAGACGTTTTTACTTTTTCCAGTTATTCAGCCCAAGGTATATGCATGTTTACGTCTCTCCCGTGGACATAGAATTGTTTACTTGTCTATACTTCTCTCTTTCTCTATATTAAATTCTATTTATGCTGGATATATTGAATGCATCGTTCTCCATTGCATCTCTCTCTTTCTCCTCTCTCTTGCTCTGTTTCCCTTCTCCTCTCTTATTTTGCCCCTCTCCTTCTCTTGCTCTGTCTCTGCATATATATCTCTCTCTACTCTTTTACCCTCTCCCTCTCTCTCTGCCTCCCTCTACCTCGACCTCTTGCCTTGCCTCCCTCTTATTCTCTTGCTCTGTCTCCCTCTGCCTCTGCCCTTCTCTTTTTCTTCTCTCTCACCCTCTACCTCTCCCGCCTGCTCTGGTTCTCGTTCTCCTTCTATTATGTCTTGTAATGTTCCTTAATTTTCTATAGCTCTGCCCTTTGCCCTTTGGCCTTGGAACTCAAAATACGAATTTGCATATTATGACGTCAGCATATTTATGGAAAATTGATTGTATCTCTGTAAATATGGATCGATTTTCTTCCAAATTTTGATATGTTGTAGCTAAGACAATTAATTTTCTACAAGATCAGTTATTCAGATTACATAACAGACCACCTAATTCGTCCTCGTGACGAATTACATTTCTAGTTTTCATTTCAACATGTTAAACTTGTATTCAATCGGTCTAAGCAACGTTTCAATGCAGACAAAATAGAAGAAAGAAAGAAGAAAAGGGAAGAAAGACGAAAGGTGGAAAAGAAAGAGAAAAGAAATCAAATCCTCATCTTTCACATCGATACTAATAGTAATATATTAAAGGGCCACATTCCAGTACTGACATTTTCGAAGGGTTCATTAGACCCAAGCCCAAGAGATCGACATATTTCTTTTTTCCATAAAGTAATTCTTTGTTTTTTTTGTCTCATGGGCTGCGGGTTTCAAAGCGGTCTTGTGTACATTTTAGAACCCTCTTTGTGAATTATTTCCTTTTGCGTTTCTTCTTCTTTTTTACGATCGCACTCGTAGGCTGACGGTCTCATGTGCTGTCGTTCTACTGACATGACAAAAGAGTTTACTTTGTTTTAATTCAGTTTTATCATTACTTCTGTCTTTATCCCCCGTCTCCTTTTCTGTATCTTTTGCCTCATAATCTTTTTTAAATTTTGTTATATATGTCATGGAAATTATTGTTTCGATAATTTCGTCCTTCACTTTGCACTATAAGGAGGCCGTCCAAACTATAATTTATTACATTTGCGTACTGGCATGAACAAAATGATGCAGAGAAGCGAAATATATATTTAGAGTAAAGTATATTCTATCATATTTTATGTTTCACAATACAATTTCTATCATCTCTTTAATGAATAACTAATTGATTTAACCGAATTTTCCATGATTACATTATTACACCTGATACCTCAAATTTACTACTGATTTGTTTTTTGTCCATAATAAAGATAGCAATTGGTGATGGTATGGTATGGTCTTTATTTTCGAAATCACAATATATAAACAATTTATAAAGAAAAGAAATGTACATAATATAAAATCGAGAATTATAAAATTGCTTTATAGCCCACTCAGCTTTGTAAACATGACAAATCTGTTCTTTCTAAGGGTCCAGAAAATAATATTATTAGTGGACACTAAAAAACACACATCTAGAACTATAATAAGCCATCCCCATCCCGTTTATCTGCATTGACTAAACAGACATACCCTTTAGAAATCAAATCCAAATTGAGTTCGTTTATTCTAGTGTTTTCGAAAATTGTTCATGTCATTTTACAACTTAATATTTGTAGGTACATGTAGTTCATAATATTTACATGACCCTCAATATAAAAAAAAATATTCGGCAACACTCATTCCTAGGTTTTGGTAGCAATACATTTCTTGAGCTCTTATACAGCGTGCTTATTCACAATATTTTGAAAGGATCCTTGAAATAAGAAGTATAGCCAAACTATGCAAAGATTCGTAGACCATAATATTCAAGTGCATACAACCATTATAACGTCTGTACTGTAGGGATGTCCATCCTAATTTAAGAAGAATATAATTATTAGAAATGCGATTGAAAGGATTCACTTTTTAAAATAATTCGAATGGCCCTCTTTTGTATTTTTTGTAGACGGTCAGTGTATTTCTTGCTTGCTGAATGATAATGATGCACCGGTATCCGTGAGCTTGACCACTCTTGACCCTTGCTAAACCACTCAGGTGATGCACTGTATTCACATTTTCAAAAGGTTTTTACATTTTTTATTCATCACATCAGCAGTGTTCGACCATTAGTCAATTTACATCACGATGGTTAGTTCATCAGTTTAAACATACAGCAATGGTGAACAATGCATCAAAGATTGTCCATATCATTCGACAGTAATTTGTGTGTGAATGTAAAAATTCGCTCCAAGTAAATGCTGAAGGATGAATAGTTTATGTGTAAACAAAACAGTAAGTTAATAGAATAAACTTTGTGTTTGCAGTATACCATTGTTTTCACTTTTTCGTAGGGGGGGGGGGTATACATTTACATGCTAACTTTAAAGACTTTGGTACTTTTCACTTGTATATGCCGACATTAATTATGTACTACACAGTGGGTTTAATTACATAATATCTACGCATGCTTTGACATTTTATTTAGGGAATACCCTTCTTTACTCTATTCCTATAATTGGAGTTACAATTAAGTTATTAGCGTTTGAGCCTGTCGTATGTTCCGTCATAGGCCATCCCAAGCAGTGAATTGTATCCATCTTGTAATTCAGGTTGCAATGGGTGAGGTGGTCCTGGTGCCGATGGTTGAGGTTGTAGTGGTGGCTGTGGAAGCGTATGCTGTGGAGGTAACGGCTGTAGTGTTAATAGTCGTGATGTTTGTTGCCTTCGTGGTAGAGTAAGTGGTGGTAATGGTGGTGGTTGTGGTGTGGGATGGGACTCTTTATTACAATATCCTCCCGTATCAAACAGACCTTGCTGCTCTGGAGTTTCATAGTTGTGAAATGTAGCAACCCTTTCAGCCTTCTCTTCGCTACTTCGTGAGGTGATCAGCTCTTCTCTGCTAGTTGAGACGGCATCAGATGAGATAATGATTTTTGATTCACCAAGTGAAGGCGGATAAGACAAATGCTTGCGTCGCTGTTTACGTAGTAGATGTGCAGGTAAAGGTGGTGAAGGTGGCCCTTCAGATGGGTCTTGATCCTCTGTACCCTTTGGACAATCTGATGTCGTCTCAGTGCCAGAGACCCGCTGTAATGGATCGGATGAGGCTGACGATCTCCCGTTGGTCGATAATGTCAGCTTGTCTTGCTTGATGCTGGTAATTTTCGTATCTTCGCCGATGATTTCCGATTTCTCAATGCTTGTTAAACCTGTTGTAGCCGGTGGCTTCGAAGTGCCGGTGGTGGAAAAAACATCATATTCGCAATTCGAACCATTTACCACCGAATATATTGGATCAGGGCAGTTCACTAATTCATAATTATCCTCAGAGCTTACTGATTTGGGATTTAAACGTTCTTTCTCCGTCTGAAAATCTATGAGGCGGTCTGACTGTGCTCTTAGCAGGCCCAAGTGTCGGTTTTTTCTTCTCTCGAGCAGCTTACCATTTCGGTCGTTGTCTTCACTCGAATGTTCGTTACCTACTTCGCCCATGAGTTTCATTTCAAGCATATTAGTTTCATCAGTGTTAACACATCTGCTACTACGGTTTTTTGGTCGTAAATGGATATCAAAATTGTTCACTAACAGACTGCAGCAAACTGCAGCAAATAACAATAAAATGAGAAGTATTGCTATTATTATTGTCAGAAAGATAAACCTCTTATGGGGTTTCACTGTAATTGGCGTCGAAGAGTAATCGTTTGGAAGATTTGTATAAATCCTTTCAGAGATTGCTGTTGAGCTGATTATTGAAACAGTTGATGAATCATGAATCACTGGACTGACGTGCTGTTCTGTCACGTTTAATGTTACCTTCGAGGCTTCACACGAATACGAACTGTTTTTGTACAAATCGCAGTGATAAATAGAAGTGTCATTAAGCTTGGCATTTGTGATATTCAGTTTAAACTCCTTCTCATAGTCTGTCACAATTTGAAAGCGTGAATCATGCAGCCGATATGTGCAGTTACTTGGTGTTGTGCATGTGATTAGACTGTCGCCAATTGCTTTTCTCCAAATAATCCGTTGATTTTTCAATAGAATCGGTTGCAACGTGCATGGCAACACAGCTGTTTCACCACGTTCCACGTTGAGGGTCGAATTTTTCCATGTCCCACATTGCCGGGCCGCTGCAGCTTGGGAAAGGTCACAAAACATCGACATCAGTGCAAATGAAACAAGCATGCACATTGTTAAAGTTTTCCAGAGCAGTTTCATCAACTTCCTTCTCGACAAAGCAAAGCAAGTGAGATAACGGAGGGTTCTATTCAGCAAATTGAATTTATGTCAATAAATAATTACAGAAAGTTGACCAGGGAATCCGAACTGGATAGAAAAAATACCCTTCCTGTCTCCACAAGTTTTGTGCTTTTTCATGGTACACGGTGGTACACCCCCGCAAAGATATCAATAAATTTACATTATACAACTACCTTAAATTGAAGATAAATTGGGAAGACAAGACATCGAAACTAAAAACAATTATCTGGTGACAATGTACAAGCATTAGTTATTTTTCTAGTGATATGTGAACTTGGCTCTGGTTTAGTTCTGAGAAAGAAAGATAAGTTACGTGTTATAAATAATTACCCTATGGCACGGTAATCCTCCTAATTACAATTGACTCAGTGGCGTACTACTAGTAGTCGAAAGGGGGGCAGGGGACAAATGCCATGGGCGGCCCTAGAAGGGGTGCGAAAAACGCAAAAAAAGGGTTGGCGCCAGAAATTAAAAAAGATAATTAGAAAGGGGAGAAAAAGAAGGAAAGTCACGATCTTAAGGATTATGCGCCCAAAGTTCGAAGGGTAAGTTGTATTAGAAATGAGATTTTGAGGGTTTCAGATGCAAAGACTTTCTAAATCTTGGTCAATTTTCCCCCTAGCATGTGTTGCTGTAGGATCTTGTAATTTTGCGCCCCTAAATAAACTATTGCTTAGAAATAGCGTTTTTTAAGGCTAAGAAAATGTGTAATTTTCGTCCCTTTGTTTCCCAATTCGTCTCAATATACTGCAGTAGTGAAAAGAAAAAGAAAAAAAGATATGTGGGAATGTTCAGCGTTTCAAAGAAATCTTTCTGTTACCTTGCTTATTTCTTTGACTATTTTCATTAAGTGAAAGAGAAAACAAAAAATAATTAAACAAAAGAAAGCCGCATATTATTAACATTTGCAACTCCACTGCTCTGTTGCCGTCATAAACGTACGAGGCGGGGGAGATGAAGGGGAAGGGCTGGGGCTCCCCCGAGGATTTATAGAGTTCCAATATTCGATCAACCATCATGTCATATTTGGGCAGTGACATGCTCGATATCCTCATATATATGTTCAAGAATATCATTATATTTAGCAGCAAGGAGATGGTCGCAATTTCATTGCTTGCCCCGGGCGCTAAAATACCTAGATACGCCACTGATGATGGTGTTCTGAGGTAACTGATCTGATCTTTGTTTTCTTGTTTTAGGACTTTATATACATAATATAAGGGATCTCCTTTCTTCTTCTTCTTCTTCTTCTTCTTCTTCTTCTTCATCATCTTTTTCTTCTTCTTCTTCTTCTTCTTCTTCTTCTTCTTCTTCTTCTCCTTCTTCTTCTTCTTTCTCTTCTTCTTCTTCTTCTCCTCCTCCCCCTTCTCGTTCTTCTTTTCCTTCTCCTCCTCATTGTTTATTTCATCCTGTCAGCTCAGGTAGCATTCGTGCAACGTGAACATTGCAATGAAACATGGTCTAAACAATGTATATGTATTGTTCTTTTTCTGGACTGCTAGGTTAGTTAATTTATCTGTACATTACCCGTTGCCAATTCAATACTAGTGATATGTAGTGGACCTAAATCTTATTTATTAGTTCACGTTTACTCGTTCAAACACGAAACAGAATATACTAGTGGGCTGACTAGGAGAACAGTGAATAGTGCAGACTTTATCACGACAGTTGGCAAATTAGTCACTCTTCTATAAGGGCAAACAGGACAAGAAAAAACTTCGATCTTTTAGAACTGCATGATTGCTTAATACAAAAAGACAAATATGTTTCCGATGTCAGCATACCCTAGTAACCTATTGCACGGTTTATTTCACTATGTCAGGATTATTGCGAAATGCCTGTCCTGAGATATTAATAACGAGAACCGATCTTAAAACAAAAACCAACTAAGATCATGGCTGTTGCATGATGCGTTAAGTATAATTGGCTCAACTTTTTGAAGGCAAAGACCATAGTGATTTGTTAGTCAATGACACGCACACATCCATATTTAATAGCCTAGATTGATATTGACCAATTATTAGATTCATTCATCTTCATATTTTCTTTATCAAAATCAAGAAACTTGGCCAACCCCAACAAAACAAACGAGAAAAAATATATAAGTAATATGATACTTATATTAACAAGTAATACTTTATATTAAAAAGTACACTGCTATTACTTGCTCTTTAAATGTATTGATAGAAGAGAAAGTATTAAGTCTGTACTGTATTAAATATTTCAAAGGTCACGTGATGACGCTACAAGGAAGGCAATTTTATATTTATCTAAGATAACCCCCTCTCTTCCTCCTCCACGAAAAAAAAGAAAGATAATAAAGTAATTAGATAAATAAGATGTAGATGTAGATGTAGTTGAATTAGAAAGGAGAATTGTTAAAAATGATGATATACATTTATAAAGAAGAAGTACTTGCCAATGAATAGCTTCTTTATGGCCGCTATACCTAGATATCATTCTGAAATACACATACAGACACACAATATATACACAGTTTCAATTACAAAGCGTATGTTGTTCCCTAATTTTAAGAAACTAACTATATGTTTTTTAGTAATACGTTAAACACTTTACCCGGTCAGCTTTTAATAAAATGGTTGTGAATGAAAACGTGGATTCTACCAAATGTCTTGGTCTTCATATTTATTGCGAATATTCATGGAAAGTTGACACCGATTATTCATGTAAATTACTTTCAAGAAATGTAGGTGTTATCAAAAGACTTAAACATTATTTTCCCCTAATATTTCACGAAACTCATGTTCTAATTTGTTGCTACTATTTTCAACATTATTAAAGTAGGGGAATTGTTCTAAAACGAGAATTTAATCTATTTTGAAGATACAAAAGAGAGCTACGAGCACAATATCTTTTGCACATTTTTGTGCAAATACTAACCTTTTATTTTATACAAACATTTTTTTTGAAAATAACAGACTTATTCTATTTGTACATTGGAATATTTTTTTATCAACTAAATGAAGACGATTTGCCAAATGGTATCACTCCTATGTGAGAAGAAAATAGTGAAATTCATTCCTAAACTACCTGACTTTTTTTGTATGAGACAATATTGTTATGTGGAATTGAATTGAATTGAATTGAATTGATTTATTGTCCATAAAAATGGAAATTCGTTGCTCACTGGTACAGGTGTATTACAATGTACACAATTATACAGATTATAAAACATAATAACAACATAACATCAATGGCGTGACATCCAACAATACGAGCGACGTCCCACATCCAGGAACCTCACAATTCCAACGTAAATAGGGAACACGGAAATATTCTGTATCAGATAAGCATGATAAGTACAATGTGATTGCTCACCTAGGAAAATGTGAACGTGGGGCAATAACAACAACACACACAAACACGCACACACGCTCACGCACACGAACAGACACGCGCACGCAACTACGTGTATATAATTAAAGAGAGAAAAGAAGGGGAAGAGAGAAAGAGAGAGAAAGAGAGAGAAAGTCAATATAATTATGATGACATTCTTGTATTTTCTTTTCCCGTTCTGTTTTGAGTTGATGGGGAATATAATTCAAACAGGTGTCATTTCATCATTGTCAGTCCAAATCGTTCCCTCACTCTTTTTTTCTCTCATACATCCAGACTCATCCACTTTCACGCTCATTAAATCACAAGTAGACTTTTGAAAAAGGTTGAAAAACAAAATAACTTCGTTCTGACTTTTATAAATTTATTCTCATTTTCCGTTATAGTAATGCAAACATTGAGAAATAAAACTGTTTGTCGTTTATGAACCAAATTTATCAGGATGGCTCTTTTAAGATGTTCACGACGTGTATGGTGTTACTTTGCTTATATATCATGCATTGATGGCTATGAAATAACGTATATAACTGATCGTTACAGATGTTGACATATGAAAATATGATTGTGTACATGTGCGTTTATAATAGATACCGTACAGTAATGAAACAAATCACACGAGATCAATTGTCAACGTATTTACTTCTGTCAGTTGACCCTTTATCTGTATGAGCTCGAACAAAGCGCGAACTTGTTACACTGATAACCCGGATGCCGTACTTTGTTGTTACCTACGTGGTTTGTCCTCCAACCACGTTAACACTTCTTAATATGTATACGGTGATCAACATAATATATCAATGTATAAAGCATGAATCGAGCTTTCCAAATATGTAATTATACTTATGATTATATAAATTACAGCCTAATTTTGTACAGCATATATAAGATTTTGTTCACTTTTGTATAAAACTATGGTAAACAACATGAGGAACAGAAAAAATGAATGACTAGAATGAAACTCATCTTTATTTCACAATAATTTTCATGCATGGATTGAAGTAGAGTATATGAATATTTGGTATTATCTGAAAGGATGTTAGAATTCCTACAACTTATGTACGCTCATGGTAAAACAAAAGTGCGGGCTCTTGAAGAACAAATTGTTCATGTTTTTTTTTATTTAACAATAATCTTCAAATAAGCAAAACAAAATTGGTACTGTATGATGATGTCTACAGTGAACGATTTACATATTGATATTGATATATATTCAGTATAGTTATAAATGCGGCGGGCCCCTAATCACGAGTACACCGAACAGCGGGGCATCATTATCATTGCCGACATCATTATCATTAAGTTGTGACTTCCAACATATTTACCACAAATTGATTTTTAATATGTTCATATATTCATTAAAACATTCATTCTGACAAATTATATTTATTACTAAAAAATACAGTCATATCTCGGAACATAAAGTTGAATTGTGCATAATTTACCATGAAAATGATTTTTTAAACAAATAACAAGAAACAAAAATTTAAGTCGAAAATAATAATCTATATGAGTGATATTTAAAAAATATTTATAAACGAAAGAAAAAAATGCATTACGAAGAATAACAAACGTTGTCTTTAACATGATATAATTGTTTGTACAGACATATACTAAAAGTAAAGGCAGATGCCATCATCGTGATGGGGTGAATTATGAAGAAAGAAAGTTTAATAGTCTGATGTAAAGCTTCTTTAGGTATTGGTTTTAATATATATGATATGAAACTACAAGAAGTATATAAGTATATGATATACATATTAATTGCAGATTTAACTGATGGCATTCATAAAGGACATGTAATGTCATTATTATAAACATAATTTGAGATAATTGACAGTTTGGTGGAGAAACAAAAATAACATTTCATTTTAGGGTGCGATTTTTAAAAGATACAAGAGAATATAAGATTTATTGAATAAGCTGTATAATTATCTGTTTTGAGTACATAGCGCAGTGTAAAATGTCATGTTAAAAACTGAAAAATAATTAACATTAAATATTTTGGTATGCGTACAAGCTTATCGTAATTGAAAATTAGACATTGGCAAGTCCAATATTGAGGTCTCAAACATTAATACATGTTATATAGGTCAGCTTGTAAGGATACATCAAATGCATGAAATGTGTCATTTAACTTAATTTTTTGATGTTATCTAAGCTCTAGAAATAGCTAGTAATCCAATGATACGGTTGGACAGACAAAGATCTTAGATGCGTTCGGTAACATCAGGGAGAGAAAAGCTTGGCTTGAACCTGAGTTGGTAACAATTAGATCGTCATTGTTTAGATGGGGCATGGTTCCCATTTCTACTTCATGCTTCATGGAAGGGGAGGTGGTGAGGGAAAGTCAACGATATCTGGTCGAGCTCTTCTTTCTCGCCGCCCGTGTTTAATCGAGAATGACAGAGGGGATTGGAAGTTCTCAGCTGGGGCCCTTCTTGTCTTGTCCCCTCCCAGGGTGTGCCAGGTATGCCCCTCCACTGAAATTGGACTGGATTGGGACGTTGTAGACTCTGCAAGAGCCGTTTCATATTGCACTGTATCATGTCCTTGTATTTTTTTCGAGGATATACATGGTAACATTTGGTGAGGGTTTCTTGAAGGCAGCAGATGACCTTGGTCATCCAAATCTAAATAAGTATGCTCTTCTTCGTCGACAGGATGATGATACACAGCGCTATCCCTTTTGTTTGGATGGCTGACGCACAGACTTGGCGTAAGATTAGTGCTGTTCGATATCGAAACATTGCCGTCTGATTCCTGGGATGTCTTTTCAGTGGATTCTAAAGGAAGTTTAGGCGATGTCGAAAAGTATGTTCTCGTAACTTTTAGAGGGAAAATGCTCGGTACTTGGTAAGCAGACTGACGTTCTCCTGAGCATGATTCTTCGGAACCGAGACTTGGGAAAGAGACGCAAGGCCCAGAAGCGGTAGGAATTCCCTCATCAATAAGAGGACATTTTCGTACCATCTTCCCTGGAGAAGTGGGATCTCCAGAGTGAATAAAGCTTGATTCAAGTTGGAGGTCTGCGTCCCGCCTCATTGGATTACAGAGGTGGCTCTCAAAACTTGGCTTTGAAATCGAGTTGCAATTTCCCCGAGACTGTTCTAAAAATATCGCAGTGTCTTTCAACGGACTGGGTACCGTTGGTACAGCAGGTAGTACAGAGGACTGGTGATCTGATAAATTGGCGACGGGGTTTCCGATAATGTGTCCGCTAGCGCTTTGATTCTCGGTGTGGACAAAATATCGCCGTCGCGACCTGTTGTTGCCACTTCTAGAAATGAAATCAGATTGACTACTTCTGAGCCAGCAACACTTGTCGTTGTAACCGGGTCCTGCGTCGGATTGAATGCAATACGTGGTAAATTAGTCTGATCCGTGCAAATATTTTTAAAGAACTTCCAGCTGACCAAAACAGTTGCAAGGACCAGTGCCAGAGCTGATATTGCAGGTAGTATGTAGCTTTTCCCAATTATGCTAGGTGGTGTCAAGGTAATTAATTGCTCATTTTTTCTTTGAGTGTTCGGAGAATAAGTGGTCAATAAATTTGAGGCTGTTATCGAATTGGAGGATGTTGTAGAGGCTGACCTACTTAGACTATCAATAGTTACAGGCTGGTCTGTAATGATTAACTTAACAAAGGAAGCCTCACATTGGAGTTTAGTACCAGTGTATACATCACAGTGATATGTATCCGCGTCATTTAGTTGTACCCTTGTGATATTCAATGTAAAGTTCTTTTCAAAATGTGTGAAAATTGTATATCTTTGTAGTGTTTGGTCTTGAAGATACAAACATCCGTCCGGAATTGAACATTTTACGAGACTGTCGCCGTTTCCTTTTCTCCAGATTGCAGTTTGAACTTTTTCTAGAATCGAATTTAAACTGCAGGGCAAAGAAACAGACTGTCCACGAACCACGCTAACTGTGAGATTCCTCTTGAAGTTGCACTGATGGTCAATAGAAAGGGTATATGCCAATACATCAAACGTAAATATGAGAAGAGGAAACGTGCACTTTGTGATATGCTTCGGAGACATCGCGAAAATAAAATGCGGTTGTATAATTCAAGTTGAACAAAGCCCCAGAATGAAGGACAGGATAAGTGCTGAATTAGTGTCTGTAACTGTCAGATACGTCGCTCTCGAAGCATAACAAACACAAGAGCAAATTACCGTGTGCAGCAACTCCTTTTCAATTCATTCATTTGTATGGTAAGTGAGATAAATGACAAATTTCACAATTGGTTTCACATAGTACTGTTTAATATGAAATTTGTCATCACACCCATTATCTGAATTCGTAAGTATAACTTTAAAAACTTCACAAACTTTTTTATTTTTTCATTTGTATGGCTCCTCTTAACCTAATAAGGAAAGTAATATGTTTGAGGGTGTGGTGATTCAAATGGATTTCGACAACGTTCGCAA
>CP137670.1:0-21024 GCA_037976565.1 Mesocentrotus franciscanus | reverse complement strand
GTTATGTAGGCGCTAGGCACGAATGATTATTTTCGAGGTGATAAAATCACAAACAATGTAATAAAATGCCTAATTTTGCGTGTTATATCTATGGGAGGAAATGTCAATAGTTTGCGTACTACCCTATGGGAAATCTGATACCTTGTCGTGTATTAAACCTATATAGGATTGATCTCCAAAGTCTGCTACTTTATCAAATTGTCCTATTTCTATGATGTTATAGTCTCCTTCCCAGACGTTTATATTTTCCAGTTATTCAGCCCAGTTAATTGCAATGTTTACTTCCCACGGACATAGAATTGTTTACCTGTCTATTTTTTCTCTTTCTCTATATTCAATTCTATAATATGATGGAAATATTGAATGCATCGTTCTCCATTGCATCTCTCTCTCTCTCTCCTCTCTTGCTCTATTTCCCTTCCTCTCTTGTTCTGCCCTCTCCTTGGCTCTTGCTCTGTCTCTGCGTCTTCTCCTCTCTCTCTCTCGATCTACTCTCTCACGTACTTCTCTCCTCTCGCTCTTGCTCTGTCTCCCTCTATCTCTGCTCTCTCTCTTACTATCTCAACCTCTCCCTTTCCCGCCTGTGCATGGCTCTCGTCAAGCGCATGCATTCTGATTCCTCTTTTATCCCTCTGGCTCTGTCCAGCTCATTTATTTTTTACATGACTATATACCCCATCTCCCTCTAGCTCTCCTTCTATATCTATCTCCTGCCATATATTTCTATTTAGTTATTTATTTATTTATTAGGTGATCTGTCATTGACAGATCACCTATTGATTTTGTCAGAATTTTCTTTCTTTATTATTATTTTTATTTATTAGGTGATCTGTCATTGACAGATCACCTATTGATTTTGTCAGAATTTTCTTTCTTTATTATTATTATTTATTAGGTGGTCTGTCAACGACAGACTACCTATTGATTTCGTCAGAATTTTCTTTCTTTATTATTTCTTCCGTACACTTTTTTGTGTAAACGTTTACTCGAAATCGACATGGTCAATTTCCTTCGAATTTCTGTCAGTCATCAGGCCCTATAATATCAAGTTCAAGTAACCTTCTCAAGGTCATGGAGTCATCGTGACGTCATCCAGGCGCCATTTTGTGATATTTTCTGAAAATCACAAACGATCATAACTTCATAACAGAAAGTCATTTCTCATTCATATTTACCATGATCAAGGTCAATATCTGTCCGGTCAATTTCAGGTCAATAAACGCGCGCGCGGGTACGTCCGCGCGTCAGTGCGCGCGCAAATTTAAAATGCTCAAAATCGTCTCAAATTCATTTTGCATACGTTTCAGGTCATTTTAAGCATTTCGCAAAAACGCGAAAACGCGAATTTTCGCGCTTTTCGTTCATGACGGCCGAACGAAAAATAATTCCTCCTAGTTTATTTTTGACATGATATTCCTCATTTTTTCCGAACAATTTGATACCATGTTTATCTTTTTATGACCATTAATAACGGAATGAGCGTCCGTTCAAGAAACATGTCCGTGCGCGCGAGCTCTTGTTATACATAGCATACATGGGCAAAACATGCCTATACAAAACTCATTGTAACTCTTCAGAACGGCTGATACCCCAATTTTTTTTCATATATGGATAGATTATGAGTCGGAGATATGATTTCTGGTCTCATTTGGCCATTATATATATCGTGACATCATCATAATGGCCTCCAAACTCAAAATTTCAATTTGCATATTATGACGTCACCATATGTATGGAAAATTGATTGTATCTCTGTAAATATTGATTAATTTACTTCCAAACTTGGATATGTTGTAGCTGAGACAATTCTCTACAAGATAAGTGCCCATCATTTTTCATTTTGATGACGTCATCATGGTGAAAATTTCATTTGAAGGCGACATGTCAGAATTTTCTTAATTTGCGTTATGTCTATGGGTGGTGAATTTCGTTCACATCATGAATCTACATGACATTAATCTTTGAGCACTATCTAGCTTATTTGTGCTCCTTTTTCTCCCAAATTTTGGTATGTTATAGCTGAGACTATAAGCTATAAAACCGTGCTTTTGGTTTTGATCAGATGTTGGGATCATGTCAAAACTTTCAATTGAAAGTTGAAATTGCGAATTCGGTAGAACTGCAGGAACCATGCATTAGTGATACGTACGTATTATTAGGTGGTCGACAGACTACCTATTGATTTCGTCAGAATTTTCTTTCTTATTATTTCTTCCGTATTTTTAGGTGATCTGTCATTGACAGATCACCTATTGATTTTGTCAGAATTTTCTTTCTTTATTATTATTTTTATTTATTAGGTGATCTGTCATTACAGATCACCATTGATTTTGTCAGAATTTTCTTTCTTTATTATTAGGTGATCTGTCATTGACATCACATGATTTGTCAGAATTTTCTTTTGATAGGTGATCTGTCAACGACAGATCACCTATTGATTTCTGTCAGAATTTTCTTTCTTTATTAGGTGGTCTGTCAACGACAGACTACCTATTGATTTCGTCAGAATTTTCTTTCTTTATTATTTCTTCCGTACACTTTTGTGTAATGTTTACTCGAAATCGACATGGTCAATTTTCATTTCTGTCAGTCATCAGGCCCTATAATATCAAGTTCATAACTTTCGTCATGGAGTCATCGTGACGTCATCCAGGCGCCATTTTTTGATATTTTCTGAAAATCACAAACGATCATAACTTCATAACAGAAAGTCATTTCTCATTCATATTTACCATGATCAAGGTCAATATCCGTCCGGTCAATTTCAGGTCAATAAACGCGCGCGCGTACGTCTGCGCGTCAGTGCGCGCAAATTTAAAAATGCTCAAAATCGTCTCAAATTCATTTTGCATACGTTTCAGGTCATTTAAGCATTTCGCAAAAAAACGCGAAAACGCGAACTTCGCGCGTTTTCGTTCGTGACGGCCGAACGAAAATAATTCCTCCTAGTCTATTTTTGACATGATGTTCCTCATTTTTTTCTGAACAATTTGATACCATGTTTATCCTTTTATGACCATTAATAACGGAATGAGCGTCCGTTCAAGAAACATGTCCGTGCGCGAGCTCTTGTAATACATAGCATATATGGGCAAAAACATGCCTATACAAAATCCATTATAGCTCTTTGGGATGCACGGGGACCTTCAATTTTTTTCATATTTGATTAGATCATGAGTCGGAGATATGATTTCTGGTCTCATTTGGCCATTATATATATCGTGACATCATCATAATGGCCTTGGAACTCAAAAAACGAATTTGCATATTATGACGTCAGCATATTTATGGAAAATTGATCGTATCTCTCTCAATATTGATCAATTTTCTTTTAAATTTCGATATGATGTAGTTAAGACAATTCTCTACAAGATTAGTGCACATCATTTTCATTTTGATGACGTTATCATGGTGAAAATTTCATTTGAAGATGACATGTCAGAATTTTCTTAATTTGCGTGTTATGTCTATGGACGGTGAATTTCGTTCACATCATGAATCTACATGACATTAATCTTTGAGCACTATCTAGCTTATTTGTGCTCTATTTTCTCCCAAATTTGGGTATGTTATAGCTGAGACTATGGGCTATAAAAACCGTGCTTTTGGGTTTTGATCAGATGTTGGGATCATGTCAAAACTTTCAATTGAAAGTTGAAATTGCGAATTCGGTAGAACTTTGCAGGAACCATGCATTAGGTGATACGTACGTATTATTAGGTGGTCTGTCAACGACAGACTACCTATTGATTTCGTCAGAATTTTCTTTCTTTATTATTTCTTCCGTACACTTTTTTGTGTAAACGTTTACTCGAAATCGACATGGTCAATTTCCTTCGAATTTCTGTCAGTCATCAGGCCCTATAATATCAAGTTCCAGTAACCTTCTCAAGGTCATGGAGTCATCGTGACGTCATCCAGGCGCCATTTTGTGATATTTTCTGAAAATCACAAACGATCATAACTTCATAACAGAAAGTCATTTCTCATTCATATTTACCATGATCAAGGTCAATATCCGTCCGGTCAATTTCAGGTCAATAAACGCGCGCGCGTACGTCCGCGCGTCAGTGCGCGCGCAAATTAAAAATGCTCAAAATCGTCTCAAATTCATTTTGCATACGTTTCAGGTCATTTTAAGCATTTCGCAAAAACGCGAAAACGCGAATTTTCGCGCGTTTTCGTTCGTGACGGCCGAACGAAAATAATTCCTCCTAGTTTATTTTTGACATGATGTTCCTCATTTTTTTCTGAACAATTTGATACCATGTTTATCCTTTTATGACCATTAATAACGGAATGAGCGTCCGTTCAAGAAACATGTCCGTGCGCGCGAGCTCTTGTAATACATAGCATATATGGGCAAAAACATGCCTATACAAAATCCATTATAGCTCTTTGGGATGCACGGGGACCTTCAATTTTTTCATATTTGATTAGATCATGAGTCGGAGATATGATTTCTGGTCTCATTTGGCCATTATATATATCGTGACATCATCATAATGGCCTTGGAACTCAAACAAATTTGCATATTATGACGTCAGCATATTTATGGAAAATTGATCGTATCTCTCTCAATATTGATCAATTTTCTTTTAAATTTCGATATGATGTAGTTAAGACAATTCTCTACAAGATTAGTGCACATCATTTTTCATTTTGATGACGTTATCATGGTGAAAATTTCATTTGAAGATGACATGTCAGAATTTTCTTAATTTGCGTGTTATGTCTATGGACGGTGAATTTCGTTCACATCATGAATCTACATGACATTAATCTTTGAGCACTATCTAGCTTATTTGTGCTCTATTTTCTCCCAAATTTGGGTATGTTATAGCTGAGACTATGGGCTATAAAAACCGAGCTTTTGGTTTTTGATCAGACGATGGAACATGTCGAAATTTTCAATTGAATGTTGAAATCGCGACTATGCTAAGGCCGTTTGTCAGCTTTGCTTGTTAAGTCTATGAGAAATATTTTGGTCCATTGGTTAAAGCGCTTGCCTCCCATTCAATCGACCCAGGCTCTAAGCTTTGATTCCCCGTGGGTCATTTTTAAAAATTTATTTTTGGTTCTGTTTTTACATATGATTTGATCACCTCTTCCACTGTCATAACATATACAATCACAAACAACGTAATAGAATGCCTAATTTTGCACGTTATTTCTCTGGGAGAGGAATGTCAATAGTTTGCGTACAACCCTATGGAAATCTGATTCCTTGTTATTGATTAAACCTATATAGTGTTAATCTGTCTATTGGTTAAGAAACTAGAAGTGGAATGGAAATGCTTGGACAAAAGCATTCAGCATGGAAATAAGACACTACCAACTAAAAAGAAACCAGCAAAACAACCATGGATGACAGAAAAGTTTCTGAACTTGATGCAGGAGAGGCAAAAGCAAGTCAGAAACTCCAAATCATACAGAGACATCAATAAGGTAATTGATAATGAATGTAAAAAGCAAAAGAAGAATGGCTAACTCAAAAATTTGTTACAATAGAGCATTTCTCCAAGACAAACCAAACAAATGAAATGCACAGAGAAATCAAGCATTTTAAAAAGAAGAAAAACAAGGCAGCAAGCGGATGTATCAAGAACAAAGATGGAACATCTTCCCTCTTTGAAAAGGAAGATATTAAACAAAGATGGGAAGAATATATCCAAGACCTATTTGATGATGACAGAGGTCAATAACTTCCAATCACTGACAACGAGGGTCCAAGTATACTCGAACCAGCAGTTAAACATGCTCTGCATTCACTGGGAGCTTCTAATCTGAAGGCCCGGATGGGATTACACGGGATGAACTTGTGGCCTTAAAAGAATTTGGGATTGAACATTTGACTAGTATTTGCCAAATGATATACAATACAGGTCATATTCCTGAAGATCTGAAAAAGTCGATATTTGTGACAATTCCAAAGAAGCCTAAGGCAAGTGTATGTGAAGATTTCCGGACAAGTAGCCTTATGAGCCATGTAACCAAGTTGCTCTTAAAGATCATTCTCGACAAAATAAAATTTCAAATTGACAATGAAGTAGGAAAGAAACAGTTTGGTTTCGGACCTCAAAGTGGTACTAGAGAAGCCATATTCTGTATGAGAATGATGACAGAAAGGTATATTGCAGCTAGTAAACAAAGAACTATATGTGTGCTTTATTGACTACTCTAAAGCATTCGACAAAATTCACCACGCCAAATTGATTGAAAGCTTACAAAAAATTAATCTGGATGGTAAAAACATACGTCTCATATCTAAACTTTACTGGGAGCAGACAGCAAAATTAACAATGAAATTACAGGTTACACAAAAATCAAAAGAGGAGTACGTCAGGGATGCGCAATGTCCCCATCTCTGTTCAACTTGTGCACAGAGTTGGTATTCAGGGAAATTTCAGATATGAAAGGTGTTAGTATTGGGGTGTAAATATTAATAATTTACGTTGTGCTGACGACACTGTACTTTGCGCAGAGAATAAAGCAGATTTACAACATGTATTTGATATTGTAAAAGTCAAAAGTGAAGAGTTTGGTCTATATATGCATGAATGTCAAGAAAACTAAGTCTATGATTTTTAGTAGAACAGAGAATACGCCTAGAATCTGTTTGAAACTCGATGGACATATTATTGAGCAGGTCAGTAATGACATCTACTTAGGACAAAATATCACAGATGATGCCAGATGCGAAGCAGAAAAAAAAGAAGAATAGAAATAGCTAGGAATACATTTCTGGCAATGAAATACTCATTCACAGATAGAAAGGTGAAATTTGCGCTTAGGTTAAGACTAGTAAACTGTTATGTATGGTCTGTATGGAGCAGAAACATGGACAATAAGCAAGGCCATTGAAAATAGAATAACATCTTTTGAAATGTGAATTTACAGAAGAAAAATGAAAATAACCTGGAAACGAATGAAAACAGACATAGAGATATTGCACATGGCAGGGCGTAAACAAATTGCACTGGTAGGATTAGTTAAAGAGAGAAAAGTGAAATACTTTGGTCATGTTAAAAGGCACCAGAGCCTCTTAAAGGATGTGTTGGAGGGAAGGGTGGAAGGAACTAGACCGAGAGCAAGACCCAGAATCAACTGGGAAGAGAATGTCAAGAACTGGAGTGGACTAAAGAGTGCACTAGAATGGCAGAAGATAGAGTGAAATGGAAAGATGTTACAGTCAACCTCCGAACCGGGAGAAGATACTTAGATACTTAGATACTTCTCTCTCTTGCATTGTTTTTCTTCCCTCTCTTGTTTGCCCCCTCCTTCTCTTGCTCTGTCTCTGCATTCTCTCTCTCTCTCTTTCTATACTCTTTACCCTATCTCTCTCTCTCTCTTTGTGCCTCCCTCTACCTCTTTTGCCATGCCTCACTCTTATTTTCTTTCCCTGTCTCTCGCTGCCTCTGCCCTTCTTTTTCTTCTCTCTCACCCTTTCCCTTTCCCGCCTCTGGTTCTCGTTCTCCCTCTATGATGTCTTGTAATGTTCTTTAATTTTCTATAGCTCTACCCTTTGCTCTTTTATTCTTATTTCACCCCTACCATGTTTACCATGGAGAGAAACACGAATTGAAACACATTAGTAAACGGCGCTTTGGGATACCTGGTGATCCCAATCTTTTTTTTAAAATTTGGATAAAGAATGAGTCGGAGATATGATTTCATGTCTCATTTGGCCCTTAAGTATATCGTGACATCATCATAACGGCCTTGAAACTCAAAAAAAGAATTTTCTTATTATGACGTCAGCATATTAATGGAAAATTTGATTGTATCTCTGTAAATATTGATCGATTTTCTTCCAAATTTCGATATGTTGTAGCTGTGACAATCCTAAACAAGATCAGCGTTCACCAGATTTAAAGACAGACCACCTAATTCGTCCTCATGACGAATTACTTTTCTAGTTATTTATTTATTTTTATTTCATCCGTACACTTTTTTGTGTAAACGTTTACTCGAAATCGACATGGTCAATTTCCTTTGAATTTCTGTCAGTCATCAGGCCCTATAATATCAAGTTCTAGTAACTTTCTCAAGGTCATGGGGTCATCGTGACGTCATCCAGGCGCCATTTTGTAAACATCAGGTCATTATCTTATCTCGATAACAAGTCATCAAAAATCAACCATATTTGGTATACATCAACTTCAGGTCAAAGGTCAACAAAAAATGTCGACAAAATCCGCGCGCGCACCTCGACGCGCGCATACGCGCGCATCAAAATTTCAAAATCGTCCAATTCGTCCCATATTTTGTTTGCACACGTTTCAGGCCATTTTAAGCATTTTCAAAATTTGCGCGCGCGCACTTATACGCGCGCGTTTTCGCGCGTATTGGCATTTTGCAACATCGAATCACCAAATTTTTTCTGTCATCATATTTGGCACATTTTTCCAAGCATTTTGATACCTTGTTTAACTTTTTCTTACCAGTAATAACGCAATGAGCGTCCGTCAAAGTATAACAGCACCCGCGGACCGCGCTATCTCTATCCACAATACATGGGCAAAAACATGCCTATACAAAACTCATTGTAACTCTTCAGAATGGATGGATACCCCCAATTTTTTTCATATTTGGATAGATTATGAGTCGGAGATATGATTTCATGTCTCATTTGACCCTCAATCAACTCATGACGTCATCATATCGGCCTCCGAACTCAAAATTTCAATTTGCATATTATGACGTCAGCATATTTTTGGAAAATTGATTGTATCTCTGTAAATATTGATCGATTTTCTTCCAAATTTTGATATGTTCTAGCTGAGACAATTCTCTACAAATGCAGTCACCACGATTTTTCATTTTGACAAAGGCATCATGGCGTATTTTTGGATTAAAGGAGGCATGTCAATTTTTCACATTTTGCGTGTATTCTCTATGGGACATGACTTTTTTCCTAAACTGGATTCTACATTCCCGTCTTTCGCGAGCAATATCTCCGTCGTTTTAGCTTTGTTTTCCTGAGCTTCGAGTATGGTGTAGCTGAGACAATAAGCTATCACAAGTGTGCCCTTTATTTTTCGATCAGATGCCGGGATCATGCTCATATTTCACTTGCAAAGTGGGATTTGAGAATTCCTTCCCGTTCACGTGTAATCGCTATGGGAAATGTTTTGGTATATCGGTAACGCACTTCACTTCCGACCTCGAGACCCCTGGTTCGAGTCCGGGCGTCTCCAAAAAAAAAATTCTTCACTTTTTCTTTCTTTTTGACCTTTCACTGATCATAAGAATTGAAGACAGACCACCTAATTCGTCCCCATGACGAATTAAAGTCTAGTTTTTATTTCATCCGTACACTTTTTTGTGTAAACGTTTACTCGAAATCGACATGGTCAATTTCCTTCAAATTTCTGTCAGTCATCAGGCCCTATAATATCAAGTTCTAGTAACTTTCTCAAGGTCATGGGGTCATCGTGACGTCATCCAGGCGCCATTTTGTAAACATCAGGTCATTATCTTATCTCGATAACGAGTCATCAAAAATCAACCATATTTGGTATACATCAATTTTAGGTCAAAGGTCAACAAAAAATGTCGACAAAATCCGCGTGCGCACCTCGACGCGCGTACGCGCGCATCAAAATTTCAAAATGCTCCAATTCGTCCCAAATTTTGTTTGCACACGTTTCAGGCCATTTTAAGCATTTTTAAAATTTGCGCGCGCGCACTTATGCGTGTGCGTTTTCGCGCGTACTGGCATTTTGCAACATCGAATCACCAAATTTTTTCTGTCATCATATTTGGCACATTTTTCCAAGCATTTTGATACCTTGTTTAACTTTTTCTGACCAGTAATAACGCAATGAGCGTCCGTCAAAGTATAACAGCACCCGCGGACCGCATATCTCTATCCACAATACATGGGCAAAAACATGCCTATACAAAATTCATTGTAACTCTTCAGAATGGATAGGAACTCCCAATTTTTTTTCATATTTGGATAGAATATGAGTTAAAGATAGGATTTCATGTCTCATTTGACCCTTAATTAACTCATGACGTCATTATAATGGCCTCCGAACTCAAAATTTCAATTTTCATATTATGACGTCAGCATATTTTTGGAAAATTGATTGTATCTCTGTAAATATTGATTGATTTTCTTCCAAATTTTGATATGTTCTAGCTGAGACAATTCTCCACAAATACAGTTACACGATTTTTAATTTTGACAAAGGCATCATGGCGTATTTTTGCGATTAAAGGAGGCATGTCAATTTTTCACATTTTGCGTGTATTCTCTATGGGACATGACTTTTTGTCAAAACTGGATTCTACATTCCCGTCTTTCGCGAGCAATATCTCCGTCGTTTTAGCTTTGTTTTCGCTGAGCTTCGAGTATGTTGTAGCTGAGACGATAAGCTATCACCAGTGTGCCCTTTATCTTTCGATCAGATGCCGGGATCATGCTCATATTTCACTTGCAAAGTGGGATTTGAGAATTCCTTTTTCCGTTTACGTGTAATCGCTATGGGAAATGGTTTGGTATATCGGTAACGCTCTTCACTTCCAACCTCGAGACCCCTGGTTCGAGTCCGGGCGTCTCCAACAATTTTTTTCTTCACTTTTTTTGTCTTTTTGACCTTTCACTGTACCGTCTCATTTGAATATTAAAACACGTAGAATCGCAAATAATGTAATAAACAACAATATTTACTTTATTATTACCCTATTATCACTTGATCCATTACTGTTTGCGTGTAATCCCTACGGGAGATGACTTTTTCTCAAATCTGGATTTTACATTCCTGTCTTTTGCGAGCAATACCGCCGTTATTTCTGCTTGGTTTTTGTTGATTTTTGAGTATGTTGTAGCTGAGACTATATGCTATCTAAATGTCCCCTCATTTTTTTCAATCAGATGTCAGGATCACGCTCATGTACATCATCATCATGATGGTCTGATGATCATCAACATCATCATCATTATTATCATCTAACATTATCATTACCACATCACCATCATGTTCATCATCATCATCATCATCTCAACTGCTCTTGCTCTGTCTTCCTGTCTTAGACAGACCACCTAATTCGTCCTCATGACGAATTACTTTTCTAGTTCTTTTTTTTCATCGTCTATACAATTCTGTTTGAACTTTTTGTTGACCATAGACGACCCTGTGGTACTATTTTGATTTAGCGTCATGAGGCAATCACATGTTAGATGAATGATCATCAGCACCGGGTCTAATAATTTTTAGAAAACTGAATGTGAACCCAGGCCATTTTCTCTATCTCTCTTTTTCATTGCCTTACTTTTTCCTCGCTTACTTCTTTCTTACCCCGGAGTATGTAATGTGCAAAGTGTATTCCTCAATAATAAAATATAATTTAAATTAAAATAAAATATAAAGAAGAAATAATTAGAGAATACAATCATATCAATTTACAATATGTCATAGATTTATGTTATTTAGAAAAAAGTGGATCATGTAGCATATAAGAATTGGTGTTGGTAATTGGTAATTATGACCGTAATAAAACTGTCAGACTAAAAAAAGACACACGACCTTAGCCATGGGCCCATGCAGTATACGAACAGTCTTACACTAATCGTTTAATGATCTTCTTTTTGTTCATGCCATAAGATAAAATAAGTCCGTTTGTCTGCGACCAACGGTAGACTGTTTTAAGACATTTCGCTGGAATTGAAGCCATTAGCAAGATCATTTCAAGTCATTTTGTCCGGCCTGTTCATAGTGAGTAGTAGTAGTAGTAGCAGTTGTAGTATTAGAAGTAATAGTCGTAGGAGTAGTAGTAGTAGTAGTAGTAGTAATAGTAATATCAGTAGTAGTAGTATAGTTGTCACGGTAGCAGTAGTAATAATAATAATACCAGTAGTATTAGTATAGTTTTAGTAGTAGCAGTAACAGAAGTAGTATTAGTAATAATAGTTATACCAGTTATAGTTATAGTAGTAGTAGTAGTAGTAGCAGCAGCAGCAGTAGTAGTTGTTCTGGTAGTACATGTAGTACTAGTTTTAGCAGCAACAGTTGTAGATATAGTAGAATAGAAGAATGATAAGAAGACTTTTACATGTACTATAAGTATAACAATTATCATCAAAACATAATTACCTTCTCGAATCAAGTAGGAAGTGAGCGTTCCTTTGGCGACATTGATTACACTGGTCACTCACTGTCTTCACCCATTTTGATGACGTAAGATGAGTCGTATCAATATATCAAAATATTCACCAATGTCTCAAATTAGAACCTTGTCGACACGGCGTCACGGCCAATATGATAACGCAGGGTTTAGGTGTCGTCTTTGAGGGAAAGCAAACATCGGCAGCACAGCTCTCGACTGCGTTCTGAATGTGTGCAGAAGCTACTTGTTTAGCCCCGTTTGTCCGCTGTATCTAGCTACCTACTTGTTACACGTTCCGGGTGTGGCGTATAAAAGCGGTGATGTTCACTCAAAATACCATTGAAACACAGTATTTCAAACTAACCGATTTACATAACTTCGAATGCACATTGAAAAGGAGGACAGAGAAAGTGATCTTTCATACTCTCAGCTATAGATTATTTCGTGTGGGCTTAAATGCAAACAACCCCAAACAACAAAAACTGCAACTTCTGCAATACCCCCTGACACATGCAAGTATTCATTATTTAAAAGAATTGCCAGAATATACAATAGAACGGGCAATATTGATAATTTATATTATAATTTAAATTTAAAAGCTTTTAGGGTTTTACACGCTTCGGGTTAAAAAAAGACTCCTCGTGTCATTATTTGTGCCTGTAGATTGTTGTAAAGCTTGGGATTTGTTTAATAAGTTGTTTGAAATCTCGAAATGAATATAAAACTCAAAATAGTTCCTGAAAGAGGATGGCAACGGATATCGGTACTTACACTGTTGAGAGGATATGGCACAATCTTCTCTGTTGGCGAGACAAGAAAAATAAAGAAATTGGAACACCGGCCCGCGGGCGGGGCCTGCGCGGGCCGCCCGCCCCCGCCGGCGTCCCGGCCATGCATATGCATGCGCCGTCATGCATATGCATGCACCGGCCCTTTAAAGCGCGCTCCATTGTTGACAAAAGTTTGGTCACTTGTGTGACATACCTCTTGTGGCCTCAAAAACCTCCAAACCTTTAAATCTTTGAATCAAAAACATCTCCTTTAAACTATCCGAGAGTTAAAAGAGTAAAAACATTCTCTATATCGGAGAAGTTTTTAAAAAGTGGTTCACAATCATATTCATCTATATTCTGGTGATATTTCAAAACTTTAGAACGTTTTAACATTTGGATACTTTAATTTGACTGATTCGTCGATTCTTAATGATATGCGTATACCTAAAAAAACAATTCCATGATATATTTCAGTATGCTATAACAATGTATAACGATATGCTTGTTTTTTTTATTTCTTCAACACAGATCGAGTCTCCCCAACACCAAGAGGCGTCACACCATCACCACGGCGACGAAAAGTCTTATTAAATTAATAATTTTGTATTATGAGATGAATTTATATGTATTTTGCCTCATATTAGAATAATGTATGTAATACTATATATGTTTGTCTGTATGTATGTACCCAGTTTGTATTATGAGAAAACACAGAAATAAAATCAAACAAACTAATCATTGAGCATTGTTGTATTTTTGTAAATGTGTCTTGATATTTTAAAATGAAAAATGGTAAAGGTAATGGTTTAATATAAATTTCATAAACTTAATAAAGTTAATAATAAAGGTAACAATAGCTTAAATCTATCCCACAATCATATATGAAAAGATCGTTCTAAATAAGAAAAAGGAGAGAACAAAAGGGCTGGAGGGAAGTAAAATAAAGAAGAGAGGAAAGGACGGAAATTACAGACACGCGAAGAAGAGAAACGAAGAGAAACAGTGAAAGAGATAAAAGGGTGGAGACATAAACGGAGAGAAAGAGATTAAGGGAAAGATATAGAAACAGGGAGAGAAAGAATAGTTAGAAAGGGAGAGATAGATAGAGAAAGAGATGAAAGGAAAGAGAGATAAAGACAGAGGGAGAGATATAGAAACAGGGAGAGAAAGAATATACAGAAAGGGAGAGATAGAGAAAGACGGAGGGAGAGATAAAAGGAAAGAGATATAGAAACAGGGAGAGAGAAAGATAAAAGGATAGAGACAGAAAGGGAGAGATAGAGAAATACAGAGGGAGAGAGAGAGATAAAGGGAAAGATAGAGAAACACAGAGGGAGAGAAGGAGATAAAAGGATATATATATATAGAGAGAGAGAGAGAGAGAAAGAAGGCGAAATAAAGGGAAAGATAGAAAGGGAGAAAGAAAGTCTCCCCTCCCTGATAAGTTTTGGAATGAACAAAAACTTTCTTATTCTCTTTCAACATTATCTTTCTTTCTCTCTTTCAATATTGTCTTTCTTTCTCTCTTTCAATATTGTCTTATTCTCTTTCAACATTATCTTTCTTTCTCTCTTTCTTGTCTTTCTTATTCTCTTTCAACATTATCTTTCTTTCTCTCTTTCTTGTCTTTCTTATTCTCTTTCAACATTATCTTTCTTTCTCTCTTTCAATATTATCTTTCTATTATCTTTCAATATTGTCTTTCTTCTTCTCTTTCAATATTATCTTTCTTTCTCTCTTTCAATATTGTCTTTCTTATTCTCTTTCAACATTATCTTTTTTTCTCTCTTTCAATATTGTCTTTCTTATTCTCTTTCAACATTATCTTTTATTCTCTCTTTCAATATTGTCTTTCTTCTTCTCTTTCAATATTATCTTTCTTTCTCTCTTTCAATATTGTCTTTCTTCTTTCAATATTATCTTTCTTTCTCTCTTTCAATATTGTCACTCTTTCTCTCTTTCAATATTGTCTTTCTTATTCTCTTTCAACATTATCTTTTTTTCTCTTTTTCAATATTGTCTTTCTTCTTCTCTTTCAATATTATCTTTTTTTCTCTCTTTCAATATTGTCTTTCTTCTTCTCTTTCAATATTATCTTTCTTTCTCTCTTTCAATATTGTCTTTCTTCTTCTCTTTCAATATTATCTTTCTTTCTCTCTTTCAATATTGTCTTTCTTATTCTCTTTCAACATTATCTTTCTTTCTCTCTTTCAATATTGTCTTTCTTATTCTCTTTCTCTCTATTATCTTTATTCCTCTCTTTCAATATTATCTTTCTTTCTCTCTTTCAATATTGTCTTTCTTCTTCTCTTTCAATATTATCTTTCTTTCTCTCTTTCAATATTATCTTTCTTCCTCTCTTTCAATATTATCTTTCTACATTATCTTTCTTTCTCTTTAAATTCCCTCATCTCCCATTGTCTCACTTTATCTCTATTATTATTTTTAAATTAAAAACAGCACAAAAAGAAAAAGACACCCAATATTTCTTTCTTTTCCAAATACTTTTATTTTGTATTATACATGGCTCTCCTCATTTTCTTTGCGATACTTGTCGACACGGTTGGTTCCTACCCTGTCACTCCAAACGGCACCATCCTGACAAACCCGCTCGAGGTACCTTACGAGGGCTTCTCAGAAAGATAAATCTTTCCTATGTCTCTCAGGTGCAGACAGGGAGGTCCCTGTGTATCTCAAATATCACAAACAAACAGTTGTTCAATCTGTTTTGCACTGTCTCGTACTTCTGGTCCAATCACATGATTTATCTCAAATTTACATACATTTCCGGCATTACTGCTAATTTCACTACTGCAACTGAATGATGTCACGTTTAAAATTCCAAAAATTGTCTACTTCTTCTTAGCTGCTTGTTTCTCTTCTTTCTTCGCTCGTCTCTTCTCTTCTTCTGTCGTTAACCACTGTTCCTTAGATTCCGTTGCAGTCTCTTCGCAAAACCACACTCCGTAGTACTGACTGTGTGTGGCTTTGTCCCGTAGTTTCTTGCACTTTCTGCAGGTGGTCCCCTTGGTTCTCGGCTTGTACTTCTTCGTCACTCGGCATCCCAACTCAGCTTCCTCTCTGGCTACTTTGAGTCTGTAATGTAGTGTGCTTCTTGCTATTGGAGGACGTGGAGCGATACGTACAAGATGAGGTTCCTGTGGATGGATGTTGACCGACGCTTGTTGTGTGGGTGCAGGGATCAACACAAATGTTGGATGCCTCATCTTTGCTTGCTGAGCGGTGTTCTGTGGTGTCTGGAAAGAGAATGCAGGCCGCTCCTCGTGGACGGGTGCTGAGAGGGTATGGGGCCTGTCCACTGGTGCTGGAAGCGGTCTCTGAGCTGCCATTGGAGGGGGTGCAAGAGTGAAGCCTTGAACGAGTACCTCCTTCTCTTCTTTCTTTGATTTCTTGGTGTACCTGTGTAAATAAAATGATAGCGTAAGAAGAATGTTAATAAAAGTAAAGAGAATAAATCAATTGGGATACAAGTTGGTATATATATATATATATATATGTTTGCTGGGTAAAATCATCCTTATTATTGATAGCAATATCCCGTATTTCATATGTCCATAAACAGAGTGGACACCCCCCAAAAAAAAAAAACGGTTATATCAACAACAACAAATAATTATTCATTCATTCAATCAATAGCAGCAGTGGTTGTAATGAGAGAATAAAGTTTAAGGGATAAAGGGATATATATATTTATCAAATAGAAATAAATGATAAACTTACCACTGTGAAAGAGTCCTCTGATTAAGCTCTACCAGTTGAATCTGGGTGCCTCTCATGATGGTTGCGTTATTCAGGACCTTGCTTCTGATGTTCTTGAAGGCTTTGAGGATGAGAGTCCACCTATTGGTCACTGAGTCCTTGGTACGAGCAGCTCCTGGGAATCGGCTGCAGAGCTTAGAAATGGTGCACTCTATGTACCTGTTGTAGTCCGGCCACTGTGCGGGTCCAGCGTTTTGACCCAGGAAACACCTGTTGAAATGAAATGAAATGAAATGAAATAGAAATTATATATTTGCAACTGAAAATTAGAAATGTTGAAATGAATTGTTGGACAGAGAATTTATTACATGTTAATTCTTTGTTATTGAATCATATTTAAACTTCCATGAAAGAATAAATGGATGGATGAAAAATTAATATCGTAGCTTCTGGCAATTACAATTACAGACCAATTTTCTTAATCATTTTTTAATTCTTGTTACAAGTTCTACAAAAAAATACCTCTTAGTGCTCTCAAGGCCAGCAACAACTGTAGTGGACTTTGTCTTTTGGCCTTAAATCTTCCATGAAGTTGTGTGCGTTTAAAGCGGGATGTCGCTCGGTTGTGGTCTTGTCGTATTGGTCGAGCTTATCCCAGAGAGCGATGACTCGCTGAGCTTGAGCTTCGTTGATAACCCCAGAGTCATCACTAAAGGTCAGCAGATAGTCGGCCAGTTCTTCCACCTTGTCGAATCCGGGGATGTTGTCGGGGCCGACAGACACCTCTTCGGGATCCTGTTGATGTACAAAAAGGTAAGAGTGGGTGTTAGTTAGAATGTTCTAAATAAATGGCAAAATGTATTTTTTAATTACTTTTGGCAAGATAAAATATATTATCTGTACATAAGACTTTTCTCTATAACTTCCAAAAAGGATTTAATATGGTATAGAGCTTACACTGCATTCTACATAGTTATCAATTTCTCTAACTGAAACAGTGAGATCGCTACTTACATCCATGATGGAATCCAATGATGCTTCAGTAGTCTCCATTGGTTCTACAGGGGTGTGTCTCTTGACCTCTTCTGCTGGCGGCGGCGGTGGGGGTGGTGGTGGTGGTGGTGGTGGTGGTGGTGGTGTAGCCCCACTTCCCGATGATAGAGTGGCCCCCCTGAAGAATCTGGGAAGAGGTGGTGGTGGTGGCGTACCTGTTGGAATAGGGATGAAGACACGGGTGGCGTTGTGGCTCCCATGGAGGTCGGGTGACTTTTCGTCGCCGTGGTGATGGTGTGACCCTCTTGGTGTTGGGGAGACTCGGCGAGGTCTTTTCTTGACACCGTGTTCTGCATTGAAGAATTGAAAAGAATAGAATATTTTATTTATTGTCTTCTTCCAAAACAAAAGAAACTCTCCATCCAGGTAAAGCATATTACATCAAATTAACAACTATTACAAAATGTTTAATATAAAGGCATTCATATCAAAATATCAAATGCATAAAAAGTATGAATAGATAAATAATACATACATATTACAAATTACATTGAACACATGTATAAATGGGAGAAGACTAGAGGGAAGAAATAGAGAAGAATGAGGGGATTAAAGGAGAATGTGGCCCCGTGGAAAAGCAACTACAAAACCGACCCCCGGGCCTCACACTCCTTCAAACAAGTACGAAGAGACAGAGAGACTAGGGGAGAATGGAATGAAGCATATTGTTATACCATGTAATATATCATGTAATTTTATTTAGATATAGACATATCCATGAGAATTGTAATTCATTTAGAGTCAGCACTTACCGAGTGAAGATGTCTGTTGATTTTAGGAGGTGCTGCTCTGACGGACTGACAGGTGCTTGCCGATGTAGCAGAGATCCCAGGCTGTGTGAGATCCTCTACCTCGCTTGCATCCTGAAATCCTTCATCAAAGTCCTCGTCTACTACGACAGCTGCCTCCATGCACTCTGGCTCTGTGACCTCGAGAACTGTATTTGTCTGAGCATAGAGGTACTCCACTCCGATGAGTTCTCCTACAAAGTAATTTAAAACAATATATAAATACATACACACATACATTGAAATTTACTGCAAACAACCTAGGAAATAGAATATTTATTCTTTCATGGCCACATATGTAAAGAAGAAACCAAATGATATATTTTTAGACCTTCCCATTTGATTACATCAGAGCTAATTATGATGCTTTATTCCACATTTCATCATTCACTTTTGTGTACAACTCCACATATGCAAGAATGGGAAATTGATAAAAACCTGTGTACTCCTGGGGGGCAACAAAGGATGGGTCGATCTTCTTGTGAAGAACTTCCTCCCCAAGATTGTTGACTGCATGTCGCAGCAGACCACTGTAGGTGTAGACTTTGTGTCCGCTGCCCTTGGAGTTTACGGCTTGTTCTGCCCGGTCTCGATTCCAGCGAGATACTCCTTCCAATAGGTAGGCTTGGAAGTGGAGGCCATTTGCACGAGTTCCTGTTCCTGGTGGATTGGTAGTAGAATTGGCACACTCAGAACCTGAACACTTGAAAAGGCTGTAGAGAGAAAAGAGAACAAAAATGTTAAAAAGTCTAATCTCAAATAAAAGAAGTGTAGCTAGCTAGGAGAAAAGGACCATAAAAATATGGGGGCAACAGTTACTTGTGACAATGCCTACCCCCTTAAAAAAAAACAGATTTGCTACTCATACCAATCATCAATTACATGTTCCTCTTCAAACAGAAAAAAAATAGTATCTTTATCCCTTTGTTTTGATTTTTTTATGGAGGGGATACCCCCACCTGCATCTGCCTGAGCATTGGAATGAATGGATAGTCATCATCGTGATCAATTGTCATGGATCTGCAGTATTTTCCTCATTTCATCCTTCCTCATTTCTCAATTTTGCAAAACTGATTTGGGAGGACATTGCCATGCTATTTATCAACAAGTGGTCAGCTTAAATAATGGCCCTGTGCACTGCACTCACTAGTAACTCCCAGAATTAGTATCAGCACTCTCTTTGTCTTCACAAGAAGGAACAAACAAGGGCGTCAATCCGAGCTTGAGCATGGGGCAATTCGTGAAGAAGTATTTAGCGCAAATCAGCCAGCCATCAGCCAGCCAGTGAATAAGTGGGGGTGTAAGGAGCACTTAATTTTTGTTTGGTCCAATGCGCTGGCAATGTATACAAATTTGTTGTTCCCTTCTTTTCTGACAAAACATGGGGGACATGTCCCATCTGTCCCCCAGGACTTGTTCTCATCGAGTCAACACGTAAATTTGAGAACGCCATCTCTAGTACACCATAGTACACGCCTCAATTTGTTTCACTTGAAGCTAATTTCTTCTAATCTCAGAATCTTCATAGGTCTACATCTAATTAATTTAACAATCAGCAGTCATTTACTGATTTAGACTACATCTAGGTTTGTGGTTTATTTCATTTAGTACCGTAAAAGCTATGACTGTAGACTAGAGTCTAACTTGGTCTTACAAATTACACTACAACTATAACTACAAGTAACAAAATATGATATGGGGGGTAACTGTAAAGATGTCTAACAAAAATTTTGCCTCTGCAGCTCTGGTGGATTTAATCATTCATCATCATCATAATTAATCATCATCATCTTCATAATCACCATGTCAGGACTAGTATTAGACCCTAGGCCTACTACTGTACTACGAGTAGGCCTACGTTTTCAAATTCAATTCATCAGCATCTTCAATCAATCCTTCATCATGTTCATTACATTATTCATAATAATAATAATCAAGTCAACTTTGTCAATGGAACGACTTCAAATCACAACACCTACTTGCTACACTGGCATGATTAGAATCATGGCATTTATCAGGTTTTCATCAATAATATCCATCATAACAGTGTTAACCAATTAGTGTTTGATATCTATGGTAGTCGTTCGACTACCCGCCAGCCAGCCAGCAACATCCCCTGCCCGTCGGGGGAGTTCACAGCGCAAGAGGGGCCATCACACGTATGAAATGATGAATGCGATTAATACGAGCATGTTTTCGAAAATGCCAGTTTAAGTATCTTTTTTAACAATTTCAGAGCAATCTAACCCCTAATCACTCTTTGAGTGCATGTAGGAACTACTAATACACACAAAAATTAATACTCACAGAAATAAGAAGTCTGTTTTGCGGAGCAAATCTAGCTTTTTTCAGGCCGTAATTCTAACTTTTGTCAGATTGTTGAGGCAGTCATGGAGCGGAAGGGAAGATTTCTATTGTGCATCCTTTAACTGTACTGAGGGAAATGGGAAATCAGGAGCGCCCATTGGTCCAGCGTCACAGTCACTATTTCGCGTCATAGGACGGCGTGATCGCCGATTGGTCGACATTTGGGAAAGGTTAGACTCGAAGCCTCGGATGGTCAACATTAGGAA
>CP137669.1:42587460-42721143 GCA_037976565.1 Mesocentrotus franciscanus | reverse complement strand
TGGCCTGGCCTGGCCTGGCCTGGCCTGGCCTGGCCTGGCCCCTGGCCTGGCCTGGCCTGGCCTGGCCTGGCTGGCCTGGCCTGGCCTGGCCTGGCCTGGCCTGGCCTGGCCTGGCCTGGCCTGGCCTGGCCTGGCCTGGCCTGGCCTGGCCTGGCCTGGCCTGGCCTGGCCTGGCCTGGCCTGGCCTGGCCTGGCCTGGCCTGGCCTGGCCTGGCCTGGCCTGGCCTGGCCTGGCCTGGCCTGGCCTGGCCTGGCCTGGCCTGGCCTGGCCTGGCCTGGCCTGGCCTGGCCTGGCCTGGCCTGGCCTGGCCTGGCCTGGCCTGGCCTGGCCTGGCCTGGCCTGGCCTGGCCTGGCCTGGCCTGGCCTGGCCTGGCCTGGCCTGGCCTGGCCTGGCCTGGCCTGGCCTGGCCTGGCCTGGCCTGGCCTGGCCTGGCCTGGCCTGGCCTGGCCTGGCCTGGCCTGGCCTGGCCTGGCCTGGCCTGGCCTGGCCTGGCCTGGCCTGGCCTGGCCTGGCCTGGCCTGGCCTGGCCTGGCCTGGCCTGGCCTGGCCTGGCCTGGCCTGGCCTGGCCTGGCCTGGCCTGGCCTGGCCTGGCCTGGCCTGGCCTGGCCTGGCCTGGCCTGGCCTGGCCTGGCCTGGCCTGGCCTGGCCTGGCCTGGCCTGGCCTGGCCTGGCCTGGCCTGGCCTGGCCTGGCCTGGCCTGGCCTGGCCTGGCCTGGCCTGGCCTGGCCTGGCCTGGCCTGGCCTGGCCTGGCCTGGCCTGGCCTGGCTGGCCTGGCCTGGCCTGGCCTGGCCTGGCCTGGCCTGGCCTGGCCTGGCCTGGCCTGGCCTGGCCTGGCCTGGCCTGGCCTGGCCTGGCCTGGCCTGGCCTGGCCTGGCCTGGCCTGGCCTGGCCTGGCCTGGCCTGGCCTGGCCTGGCCTGGCCTGGCCTGGCCTGGCCTGGCCTGGCCTGGCCTGGCCTGGCCTGGCCTGGCCTGGCCTGGCCTGGCCTGGCCTGGCCTGGCCTGGCCTGGCCTGGCCTGGCCTGGCCAACTGCCTGGCCTGGCCTGGCCTGGCCTGGCCTGGCCTGGCCTGGCCTGGCCTGGCCTGGCCTGGCCTGGCCTGGCCTGGCCTGGCCTGGCCTGGCCTGGCCTGGCCTGGCCTGGCCTGGCCTGGCCTGGCCTGGCCTGGCCTGGCCTGGCCTGGCCTGGCCTGGCCTGGCCTGGCCTGGCCTGGCCTGGCCTGGCCTGGCCTGGCCTGGCCTGGCCTGGCCTGGCCTGGCCTGGCCTGGCCTGGCCTGGCCTGGCCTGGCCTGGCCTGGCCTGGCCTGGCCTGGCCTGGCCTGGCCTGGCCTGGCCTGGCCTGGCCTGGCCTGGCCTGGCCTGGCCTGGCCTGGCCTGGCCTGGCCTGGCCTGGCCTGGCCTGGCCTGGCCTGGCCTGGCCTGGCCTGGCCTGGCCTGGCCTGGCCTGGCCTGGCCTGGCCTGGCCTGGCCTGGCCTGGCCTGGCCTGGCCTGGCCTGGCCTGGCCTGGCCTGGCCTGGCCTGGCCTGGCCTGGCCTGGCCTGGCCTGGCCTGGCCTGGCCTGGCCTGGCCTGGCCTGGCCTGGCCTGGCCTGGCCTGGCCTGGCCTGGCCTGGCCTGGCCTGGCCTGGCCTGGCCTGGCCTGGCCTGGCCTGGCCTGGCCTGGCCTGGCCTGGCCTGGCCTGGCCTGGCCTGGCCTGGCCTGGCCTGGCCTGGCCTGGCCTGGCCTGGCCTGGCCTGGCCTGGCCTGGCCTGGCCTGGCCTGGCCTGGCCTGGCCTGGCCTGGCCTGGCCTGGCCTGGCCTGGCCTGGCCTGGCCTGGCCTGGCCTGGCCTGGCCTGGCCTGGCCTGGCCTGGCCTGGCCTGGCCTGGCCTGGCCTGGCCTGGCCTGGCCTGGCCTGGCCTGGCCTGGCCTGGCCTGGCCTGGCCTGGCCTGGCCTGGCCTGGCCTGGCCTGGCCTGGCCTGGCCTGGCCTGGCCTGGCCTGGCCTGGCCTGGCCTGGCCTGGCCTGGCCTGGCCTGGCCTGGCCTGGCCTGGCCTGGCCTGGCCTGGCCTGGCCTGGCCTGGCCTGGCCTGGCCTGGCCTGGCCTGGCCTGGCCTGGCCTGGCCTGGCCTGGCCTGGCCTGGCCTGGCCTGGCCTGGCCTGGCCTGGCCTGGCCTGGCCTGGCCTGGCCTGGCCTGGCCTGGCCTGGCCTGGCCTGGCCTGGCCTGGCCTGGCCTGGCCTGGCCTGGCCTGGCCTGGCCTGGCCTGGCCTGGCCTGGCCTGGCCTGGCCTGGCCTGGCCTGGCCTGGCCTGGCCTGGCCTGGCCTGGCCTGGCCTGGCCTGGCCTGGCCTGGCCTGGCCTGGCCTGGCCTGGCCTGGCCTGGCCTGGCCTGGCCAACCTGGCCCAGCCTGGCCCCACCTGGCCTGGCCTGGCCTGGCCTGGCCTGGCCCTACCCCTAACCCGACCTAGACCCCGACCCTGACCCCTTCCCCGACCCTGACCCTATGGTTGAGTGACTGGGATGGATCCCCCAGTTAGGCATTTAATCACTGTCAGATTAGCATCCAGGGGTCCAGCTTAGGGCCCTAGGTGGTGTCCAGGGGATAGAGCCACCGGAGGTTCAGGGGTTTTAAGCATTTGATTACGGTCAGATGAGCATATTTTGATAACTTATTTGTGACACTGGCAGGTCACTAATTGGCGTACGGGTTCAGGGGCGGAGCCCCCAGAAGCTCAGGGGTATCAGGCATTAAATTACCGTCAGATGAGCATCCATGGGCTCGCCTTAGGGCCCTTGGTGGAATCCAGGGGGCAGAGCCCCCGGAAGCTCAGGGGTTTTAGGCATTTAATCACGGTCAGATGAGCATAATTATTTTGATACTTTATTATTTTGTTACACTGGCAAGTCACTATTCTTTCTTTCTTTCTCTCTTTCTTTCTATTTCTCTTTAGTATACTTTTTCAATACAAATTGGGGGGAGCTTGAGGCCCCCGAGCCCCGCCGTTCCGCGGGCCCTGACATGTAGGCCTCTAAATAAGCATATTTCTTGCCTGGCTGTAAATTTAGGAATTGTCATTTTCCAACAAACGCATAAAAAAGTGTAATTTACTAAAAAGTGAGGGGAGAGGCAAGGGCCTTTGCCCCCGATCCACAACTTGTTGGCTGGAAAATTACATCTGATATCCTCCTTCTTATCTTTTCTTCTTCCTCTTTTTTTCCCTTCCCTTGATCTCCTCTTTTCCTTTTCAGGTGGGATGTATATAATACAGACCACCTTATGTTTTCGTTAACTCTTTGCCCGCTACGTTCGACTAGCGGAACATACAGCGGGCTGCCAACTTCGACTCAAGTCACATTTCATTCACAATACACACGGAACGCATTTAATTCTATTGTATGCACACACACACAATAGTAACGTGCTTCGCATTGTATACACATCACACTTCATTGCACCGCTTTCGCAGACATTGTTTACATTGAACTAACTCAGGACATAAACCTCCATAACAAAGTATTAGATATAAGAGGTATAGAATACCCTTCTAAGCGAAAACTTGGATACAAAATGTATAGTTGATAATCTCAAAATTTATGATAATATACATTACAAAAATGATACCATTGGCAAGACTATTAATTTCTATACAATATTGCTACACAAAGTTTTTCATTACAGTACACCAATCAAAAGTTATTGCGAGTTGAATAAGCATAGTCCATGCAGAACCCCTCCTAAGGTGGCACCCTAAAAACAATGTGGCACAGGGGGGATTGTGTACGTGGCGGGCAAAGAGTTAAAATTGCCTTTATTAGGTGATCTGTCGGTATCGACAGATCACCTATTGTTTCGTCAGAATTTTCTTTCTTTATTTATTTATTTATTCTTTATTTATTAGGTGGTCTGTCGATATCGACAGATCATCTATTGTTTTCGTCAGAATTTTCTTTCTTCTTTATTCTTTATTAGGTGGTCTGTCGGTATCGACAGATCACCTATTGTTTTCGTCAGAATTTTCTTTCTTCTTTATTTATTCTTTATTTCTTTTTATTTATTTCTGTACACTTTTTTGTGTAGACGATAACTCAAGATCGGTACAGTCAATTTCTTTCAATTTTGGCACAGTCATGGGTCATTGTCATAAGACGTGACAATAACATTTTCAAGGTCATCAGGTCTTCATGACGTCATCCAGGCGCCATTTTGTGTTTTTTGGTACTTTCAACTCATGATCATATCTTCATAACGGAAAGTCATTTCTCATTCATATTTATCATGATCAAGGTCAATATCCGTCCGGTCAATTTCAGGTCAAAAAACGCGCGCATGCGTACGTCCGCGCGTTAGCGCGCGCAAAATTTCAAAATGCTCCAAATCGTCTCAAATTCATTTTGGATACGTTTCAGGCCATTTTAAGCATTTCGCAAAAAAACGCGCACACACGAATGCGCGTTTTCGTTCGTGACGGCCGAACGCAACATAAATCGCCATATTTTTTTGTCATGATATTTCCATTTTTTTGAACAATTTGATACCATGTTTATCCTTTTATGACCATTAATAACGGAATGAGCGTCCGTTCAAGAAACATGTCCGTGCGCGCGATCTCTTGTAATACATAGCATATATGGGCAAAAACATGCCTATACAAAATTCATTGTAACTCTTCAGAATGGATGGGAACTCCCAATTTTTTTCATATTTGGATAGATTATGAGTCGGAGATATGATTTCATGTCTCATTTGACCCTCAATTAACTCATGACGTCATCATAATGGCCTCCGAACTCAAAATTTCAATTTGCATATTATGACGTCAGCATATTTTTGGAAAATTGATTGTATCTCTGTAAATATTGATCGATTTTCTTCCAAATTTTGATATGTTCTAGCTGAGACAATTCTCTACAAATGCAGTCACCACGATTTTTCATTTTGACAAAGGCATCATGGCGTATTTTTGCGATTAAAGGAGGCATGTCAATTTTTCACATTTTGCGTGTATTCTCTATGGGACATGACTTTTCTCAAAACTGGATTCTACATTCCCGTCTTTCGCGAGCAATATCTCCGTCGTTTTAGTTTTGTTTTTGCTGAGCTTTGAGTATGTTGTAGCTGAGACAATAAGCTATCACAAGTGTGCCCTTTATTTTTCGATCAGATGCCGGGATCATGCTCATATTTCACTTGCAAAGTGGGATTTGAGAATTCCATTTTCCGTTCACGTGTAATGTCTATGTGGATTATTTTGGTATAGTGGTCATAGCACTTGCCTCCCATTCCGGCGACCCAAGTTCGATTCCTGGTGGGTCATTTTTTTTTTTTTTTGCCGTCGTTTTAAATTTGATTTTATGATCTTCTTCGACTATTATAACATATTATCATATACAATCACAAACAATGTAATAAAATGCCTAATTTTGCGTGTTATATCTATGGGAGAAGAATGTCAATCGTTTGAGTACAACCCTATGGGAAATCTGGTATTAAACCTAATATAGGGGTTATCTCCCAACTCTGCTACAATATCAAATCACCTTGCTAGTCTCCTTCCCAGACGTTTTTACTTTTTCCAGTTATTCAGCCCAAGGTATATGCATGTTTACGTCTCTCCCGTGGACATAGAATTGTTTACTTGTCTATACTTCTCTCTTTCTCTATATTAAATTCTATTTATGCTGGATATATTGAATGCATCGTTCTCCATTGCATCTCTCTCTTGCTCTGTTTCCTTCTCTCTTATTTTGCCCCTCTCCTTCTCTTGCTCTGTCTCTGCATATATATCTCTCTCTACTCTTTTACCCTCTCCCTCTCTGCCTCCCTCTACCTCGACCTCTTGCCTTGCCTCCCTCTTATTCTCTTGCTCTGTCTCCCTCTGCCTCTGCCCTTCTCTTTTTCTTCTCTCTCACCCTCTACCTCTCCCGCCTCTGGTTCTCGTTCTCCTTCTATTATGTCTTGTAATGTTCCTTAATTTTCTATAGCTCTGCCCTTTGCCCTTTGGCCTTGGAACTCAAAATACGAATTTGCATATTATGACGTCAGCATATTTATGGAAAATTGATTGTATCTCTGTAAATATGGATCGATTTTCTTCCAAATTTTGATATGTTGTAGCTAAGACAATTTTCTACAAGATCAGTTATTCAGATTACATAACAGACCACCTGATTCGTCCTCATGACGAATTACATTTCTAGTTTCTTTTTATTTATTTCTGTACACTTTTTTGTGTAGACGATAACTCAAGATCGGTACAGTCAATTTCTTTCAATTTTGGCACAGTCATGGGTCATTGTCATAAGACGTGACAATAACATTTTCAAGGTCATCAGGTCTTCATGACGTCATCCAGGCGCCATTTTGTGTTTTTGTTGGTACTTTCAACTCATGATCATATCTTCATAACGAAAAGTCATTTCTTTTTCATATTTATCAGGATTAAGGTCAATGTCCGTCCGGTCAATTGTAGGTCAAAAAACGCGCGCATATGCGTACGTTACAATCACAAACGAAGTAATAAAATGCCTAATTTTGCGTGTTATATCTATGAGAGAAGAATGGCAATCGTTTGAGTACAACCCTATGGGAAATCTGGTATTAAACCTAATATAGGGTTTATCTCCCAACTCTGCTACAATATCAAATCACCTTGCTAGTCTCCTTCCCAGACGTTTTTACTTTTTCCAGTTATTCAGCCCAAGGTATATGCATGTTTACGTCTCTCCGTGGACATAGAATTGTTTACTTGTCTATACTTCTCTCTTTCTCTATATTAAATTCTATTTATGCTGGATATATTGAATGCATCGTTCTCCATTGCATCTCTCTCTTTCTCCTCTCTCTTGCTCTGTTCCCTTCTCCTCTCTTATTTTGCCCCTCTCCTTCTCTTGCTCTGTCTCTGCATATATATCTCTCTTTACTCTTTTACCCTCTCCCTCTCTCTCTGCCTCTCTCTACCTCGACCTCTTGCCTTGCCTCCCTCTTATTCTCTTGCTCTGTCTCCCTCTGCCTCTGCCCTTCTCTTTTTCTTCTCTCTCACCTTCTACCTCTCCCGCCTCTGGTTCTCGTTCTCCTTCTATTATGTCTTGTAATGTTCCTTAATTTTCTACAGCTCTGCCCTTTGCCCTTTGGCCTTGGAACTCAAAACACGAATTTGCATATTATGACGTCAGCATATTTATGGAAAATTGATTGTATCTCTGTAAATATGGATCGATTTTCTTCCAAATTTTGATATGTTGTAGCTAAGACAATTTTCTACAAGATCAGTTATTCTGATTACATAACAGACCACCTAATTCGTCTTCATGACGAATTACATTTCTAGTTAGGTGGTCTGTCGGTATCGACAGATCACCTATTGTTTTCGTCAGAATTTTCTTTCTTTATTTCTTTATTTATTAGGTGGTCTGTCAACGACAGATCACCTATTGATTTCGTCAGAATTTTCTTTCTTTATTATTATTATTATTTATTTATTTATTTTTATTTCATCCGTTTTTTTGTAATAGCGTTTACTCAATCGACATGGTCAATTTCCTTCAAATTTCTGTCAGTCATCAGGCCCTATAATATCAAGTTCTAGTAACTTTCAAGGTCATGGGGTCATCGTGACGTCATCCAGGCGCCATTTTGTAAACATCAGGTCATTATCTTATCTCGATAACGAGTCATCAAAAATCAACCATATTGGTATACATCAATTTTAGGTCAAAGGTCAACAAAATGTCGACAAAATCCGCGTGCGCACCTCGCGCGCGTACGCGCGCATCAAAATTTCAAAATGCTCAAATCGTCCCAAATTTTGTTTGCACACGTTTCAGGCCATTTTAAGCATTTTTAAAATTTGCGCGCGCGCACTTATGCGTGTGCGTTTTCGTGCGTACTGGCATTTTGCAACATCGAATCACCAAATTTTTCTGTCATCATATTTGGCACATTTTCCAAGCATTTTGATACCTTGTTTAACTTTTTCTGACCAGTAATAACGCAATGAGCGTCCGTCAAAGTATAACAGCACCCGCGGACCGCGCTATCTCTATCCACAATACATGGGCAAAAACATGCCTATACAAAATTCATTGTAACTCTTCAGAATGGATGGAACTCCCAATTTTTTTCATATTTGGATAGATTATGAGTCGAGATATGATTTCATGTCTCATTTGACCCTAATTAACTCATGACGTCATCATAATGGCCTCCGAACTCAAAATTTCAATTTGCATATTATGACGTCAGCATATTTTTGGAAAATTGATTGTATCTCTGTAAATATTGATCGATTTTCTTCCAAATTTTGATATGTTCTAGCTGAGACAATCTCTACAAATGCAGTTACCACGATTTTCATTTTGACAAAGGCATCATGGCGTATTTTGCGATTAAAGGAGGCATGTCAATTTTTTTTACATTTTGTGTGTATTCTCTATAGGACATGAATTTTGTCAAAACTGGATTCTACATTCCCGTCTTTCGCGAGCAATATCTCTGTCGTTTTAGCTTTGTTTTCGCTGAGCTTCGAGTATGTTGTAGCTGAGACAATAAGCTATCACAAGTGTGCCCTTTATTTTCGATCAGATGCCGGGATCATGCTCATATTTCACTTGCAAAGTGGGATTTGAGAATTCCATTTCCGTTCACGTGTAATGCTATGGAAATGTTTTGGTATATCGGTAACGCACTTCACTTCCAACCTCGAGACCCCTGGTTCGAGTCCGGGCGTCTCAACAATTTTTTTCTTCACTTTTTTTGTCTTTTTGACCTTTCACTGTACTGTCTCATTTGAATATTAAAACACGTAGAATCGCAAATAATGTAATAAACAACAATATTTACTTTATTATTACCCTATTATCACTTGATCCATTACTGTTTGCGTGTAATCCCTACGGAGATGACTTTTCTCAAATCTGGATTTACATTCCTGTCTTTTGCGAGCAATATCGCCGTTATTTCTGCTTGGTTTTTGTTGATTTTTGAGTATGTTGTAGCTGAGACTATATGCTATCTAAATGTCCCTCATTTTTCAATCAGATGTCAGGATCACGCTCATGATCATCATCATCATGATGGTCTGATGATCATCAACATCATCATCATTATTATCATCTAACATTATCATTACCACATCACCATCATGTTCATCATCATCATCATCTCAACTGCTCTTGCTCTGTCTTCCTGTCTTAGACAGACCACCTAATTCGTCCTCATGACAAATTACTTTTCTAGTTAGGTGGTCTGTCGGTATCGACAGATCACCTATTGTTTTCGTCAGAATTTTCTTTCTTTATTTATTTATTTATTTATTAGGTGGTCTGTCGGTATCGACAGATCACCTATTGTTTTCGTCAGAATTTTCTTTCTTTATTTATTTATTTATTTTTATTTATTTCTCCCCCCTTTTTTGTGTAGACGATAACTCAAGATCGGTACAGTCAATTTCTTTCAGTTTTGGCACAGTCATGGGTCATTGTCATGAGACGTGACAGGAACATTTTCAAGGTCATCAGGTCTTCATGACGTCATCAAGGCGCCATTTTGTGTTTTTTTTTGTACTTTCAACTCATGATCATATCTTCATAACGGAAAGTCATTTCTCATTCATATTTATCATGATTAAGGTCAATATCCGTCCGGTCAATTTCAGGTCAAAAAAACGCGCGCACATGCGTACGTCCGCGCGTGACGGCGCGCGCAAGATTTCAAACTGTTCAAAATCACTTTTTATTCAAATGAGAGTACGTTTCAGGCCATTTTAAGCATTTTCAAAATTTGCGCGCGCGCACTTATACGCGTTTTCGCGCGTATTGGCATTTTGCAACATCGAATCACCATTTTTTTTTCTGTCATCATATTTGGCACATTTTTCCAAGCATTTTGATACCTTGTTTAACTTTTTCTTACCAGTAATAACGCAATGAGCGTCCGTCAAAGTATAACAGCACCGCGGTTCGCGCTATCTCTATCCACAATACATAGGCAAAACATGCCTATACAAAACTCATTGTAACTCTTCAGAATGGATGGATACCCCAATTTTTTCATATTTGGATAGATTATGAGTCGGAGATATGATTTCATGTCTCATTTGACCTCAATCAACTCATGACGTCATCATATGGCCTCCAAACTCAAAATTTCAATTTGCATATTATGACGTCAGCATATTTTGGAAAATTGATTGTATCTCTGTAAATATTGATCGATTTTCTTCCAAATTTTGATATGTTCTAGCTGAGACAATTCTCTACAAATGCAGTCACCACGATTTTTCATTTTGACAAAGGCATCATGGCGTATTTTTGCGATTAAAGGAGGCATGTCAATTTTTCACATTTTGCGTGTATTCTCTATGGGACATGACTTTTTCTCAAAACTGGATTCTACATTCCCATCTTTCGCAAAAAATATATCCGTTGTTTTAGTTTCGTTTTCGCTGAGCTTTGAGTATGTCGTAGCTGAGACAATAAGCTATCACAAGTGTGCCATTTATTTTTCGATCAGATGCCGGGATCATGCTCATATTTCACTTGCAAAGTGGGATTTGAGAATTCCATTTCCGTTCACATGTAAACGCTATGGAAATGTTTTGGTACATATTGTACACTTGATTCGACCTCGAGATCCCTGGTTCGAGTCCGGGCGTCTCCAAAAAAAAATTTCTTCACTTTTTTTTCTTTTTGACCTTTCAGTGATGAGAATTGAAGACAGACCACCTAATTCGTCCCCATGACGAATTAAATGTCTAGTTTTTATTTATTTCTCCCCCCTTTTTTGTGTAGAGGATAACTCAAGATCGGTACTGTCAATTTCTTTCAATTTTGGCACAGTCATGGGTCATTGTCATGAGACGTGACAGGAACATTTTCAAGGTCATCAGGTCTTCATGACGTCATCCAGGCGCCATTTTGTGTTTTTTTTGGTACTTTCAACTCATGATCATATCTTCATAACGGAAAGTCATTTCTCATTCATATTTATCATGATTAAGGTCAATATCCGTCCGGTCAATTTCAGGTCAAAAAAACGCGCGCACATGCGTACGTCGCGCGTGAGCGCGCGCGCAAGATTTCAAACTGTTCAAAATAACTTTTTATTCAAATGAGAGTACGTTTCAGGCCATTTTAAGCATTTTGCAAAAAAACGCGCACGCGCCTGCGCGCGCGTTTTCGCGTACTGGCATTTTGCAACATAAAATCGCCAAATTTTTCTGTCATCATATTTGGCACATTTTTCCAAGCATTTGATACCTTGTTCACCTTTTTCTGACCAGTAATAACGCAATGAGCGTCCGTCAAAGTTGACAGCGCCCGCGATATCTCTATCCACAATACATGGGCAAAAACATGCCTATACAAAACTCATTGTAACTCTTCAGAATGGATGGATACCCCAATTTTTTTCATATTTGGATAGATTATGAGTCGGAGATATGATTTCATGTCTCATTTGACCCTCAATTAACTCATGACGTCATCATAATGGCCTCCGAACTCAAAATTTCAATTTGCATATTATGACGTCAGCATATTTTGGAAAATTGATTGTATCTCTGTAAATATTGATCGATTTTCTTCCAAATTTTGATATGTTCTAGCTGAGACAATTCTCTACAAATGCAGTCGTCACGATTTTCATTTTGACAAAGGCATCATGGCGTATTTTTGCGATTAAAGGAGGCATGTCAATTTTTCACATTTTGCGTGTATTCTCTATGGGACATGACTTTTCTCAAAACTGGATTCTACATTCCCGTCTTTCGCGAGCAATATCTCCGTCGTTTTAGTTTTGTTTTCGCTGAGCTTTGAGTATGTTGTAGCTGAGACAATAAGCTATCACAAGTGTGCCCTTTATTTTTCGATCAGATGCCGGGATCATGCTCATATTTCACTTGCAAAGTGAGATTTGAGAATTCCATTTTCCGTTCACGTGTAATGTCTATGTGGATTATTTTGGTATAGTGGTCATAGCACTTGCCTCCCATTCCGGCGACCCAAGTTCGATTCCTGGTGGGTCATTTTTTTTTTTTTTTTGCCGTCGTTTTAAATTTGATTTTATGATCTTCTTCGACTATTATAACATATTATCATATACAATCACAAACAATGTAATAAAATGCCTAATTTTGCGTGTTATATCTATGGGAGAAGAATGTCAATCGTTTGAGTACAACCCTATGGGAATCTGATTCCTTGTCGTGTATCAAACCTAAAGGGTTAATCTCCTAAGTCTGTTGGAATATATCAAATCATCCCATTTTTATGATGTTAGTCTCCTTCCCAGACGTTTATACTTTCCAGTTATTCAGCCCAGGTATATGCAATGTTTACGTCTCTCCCATCGACATAGAATTGTTTACATGTCTATAACTTCTCTCTTTCTCTATAATATACTTAATATTCAATTCTATTTATGCTGGAAATATTAAATGCATCGTTCTCCATTGCATCTCTTTCTCTTGCTCTCTCTCTCTGTCTCTTGCTCTGTTTCCCTTCCCCTCTCTTGTTCTGCCCTATCCTTCTCTTGCTGTCTTTGCATCTCTCTCTCTCTCTACTCTTTCACTCTCTCCCTATCTCTGTCTCCCTCTCTTGCTCTGCTTCCCTCTGTCTCTGCCTCTCATTGTATACTCTCTCACCCTCTCCCTTTCCCGCCTCTGGTTCTCGTTCTCCTCCGATATCTCTTGTAATTGTCTTTAATTTCCTCTAGCTCTTCAATTTGCCCTTTGTATTCATATTTCACTTTACCATGTTTCCTTATACTATCCTCTCTCCTTCCAAGTGTATGCATTCTGATTCCTCTTTCATCCCTCGGTCCGGCTCATGTAGTTTTACATGACTATAACCGTCTCCCTCTCTCCTTCTCTATATCTATATTTTCATTAAATTTCATTATGATCATGATTTTGATCATAATCATTTCTCAATATTTTTTTCATCAGTTAAGTTATCACTTCAGTTCAGGTCACAGTTCAATCTATCAGTTCATCAGTTCATTCATCAGTTCATAAGTTTAGCTCATCAATTCAGTTCATTTCACATCAGTTCAATCTATCAGTTCATCAGTTCATCAGTACTTCATTCATCAATTCATATCTTAATACATCATTTTACATTAACATCATTATATTGGATCATTGAATTGAAGATGAGCATGATCATAATAATTGTAGACAGACCACCTAATTCGTCCTCATGACGAATTAAATGTCTAGTTTTTATTTATTTCTAACCCCTGTTTTGTGTATAGGATAACTCAAGATTGGTTTTGTCAATTTCTTTCAATTTTGGCACAGTCATGGGTCATAGTCATGAGACGTGACAGGAACATTTTCAAGGTCATCAGGTCTTCAGGACGTCATCCAGGCGCCATTTTGTGTTTTTTTTTGTACTTTCAACTCATGATCATATCTTCATAACGGAAAGTCATTTCTTATTCAAATTTATCATGATTAAGGTCAATATCCGTCCGGTCAATTTCAGGTCAAAAAAATGCGCGCACATGCGTACGTCCGCGCGTGAGCGCGCGCGCAAAATTTCAAACTGTTCAAAATCACTTTTTATTCAAATGAGAGTACGTTTTAAGGCCATTTTAAGCATTTCGCAAAAAAACGCGCACGCGTATTGACTATTATAACATATTATCATATACAATCACAAACAATGAATTAAAATGTCTAATTTTGCGTGTTATAGCTATGGGAGAGGATCGATGTCAATCGTTTGAGTACAACCCTATGGGAAATCTGGTTCCTTGTCGTGTATTAAACCTAATATAGGGTTTATCTCCCAACTCTGCAACAATATCAAATCACCTTGCTAGTCTCCTTCCCAGACGTTTTTACTTTTTCCAATTATTCAGCCCAGGTATATGCATGTTTACGTCTCTCCGTGGACATAGAATTGTTTACTTGTCTATACTTCTCTCTTTCTCTATATTAAATTCTATTTATGCTGGATATATTGAATGCATCGTTCTCCATTGCATCTCTCTCTTTCTCCTCTCTCTTGCTCTGTTTCCCTTCTCTTTCTTATTTTGCCCCTCTCCTTCTCTTGCTCTGTCTCTGCATATATATATCTCTCTACTCTCTTAGCCTCTCCCTCTCTCTCTGCCTCCCTCTACCTCGACCTCTTGCCTTGCCTCCCTCTTATTCTCTTGCTCTGTCTCCCTCTGCCTCTGCCCTTCTCTTTTCTTCTCTCTCACCCTCTACCTCTCCCGCCTCTGGTTCTCGTTCTCCTTTTATTATGTCTTGTAATGTTCCTTAATTTTCTATAGCTCTGCCCTTTGCCCTTTGGCCTTGGAACTCAAAATACGAATTTGCATATTATGACGTCAGCATATTTATGGAAAATTGATTGTATCTCTGTAAATATGGATCGATTTTCTTCCAAATTTTGATATGTTGTAGCTAAGACAATTTTCTACAAGATCAGTTATTCAGATTACATAACAGACCACCTAATTCGTCCTCATGACGAATTACATTTCTAGTTTTTATTTATTTCTGCGCACTTTTTTGTGTAGAGAATAACTCAAGATTGGTTTTGTCAATTTCTTTCAATTTTGACACAGTCATAGGTCATAGTCATGAGACGTGACAGTAACATTTTCAAGGTCATCAAGTCTTCATGACGTCATCCAGGCGCCATTTTGTGTTTTTGGTACTTTCAACTCATGATCATATCTTCATAACGGAAAGTCATTTCTCATTCATATTTATCATGATCAAGGTCAATATCCGTCCGGTCAATTTCAGGTCAAAAAACGCGCGCATGCGTACGTCCGCGCGTCAGCGCGCGCAAAATTTCAAAATGCTCCAAATCGTCTCAAATTCATTTTGATACGTTTCAGGCCATTTTAAGCATTTCGCAAAAAAACGCGCACACGAATGCGCGCGTTTTCGTTCGTGACGGCCGAACGCAACATAAATCGCCATATTTTTTTTTCATGATATTCCTCATTTTTTTCTGAACAATTTGATACCATGTTTATCCTTTTATGACCATTAATAACGGATTGAGCGTCCATTCAAGATAAATGTACCAGCGCGCGAGCTCTTGTAATACATAGCATATATGGGCAAAAACATGCCTATACAAAATTCATTGTAACCCTTCAGAATGGACGGGAACTCCCAATTTTTTTCATATTTGGATAGATTATGAGTCGGAGATATGATTTCATGTCTCATTTGACCCTCAATTAACTCATGACGTCATCATAATGGCCTCCGAACTCAAAATTTCAATTTGCATATTATGACGTCAGCATATTTTTGGAAAATTGATTGTATCTCTGTAAATATTGATCGATTTTCTTCCAAATTTTGATATGTTCTAGCTGAGACAATTTTCTACAAATGCAGTTTTCACGATTTTTCATTTTGACAAAGGCATCATGGCGTATTTTTGCGATTAAAGGAGGCATGTCAATTTTTCACATTTTGCGTGTATTCTCTATGGGACATGACTTTTTCTCAAAACTGGATTCTACATTCCGTCTTTCGCGAGCAATATCTCCGTCGTTTTAGTTTTGTTTTTGCTGAGCTTTGAGTATGTTGTAGCTGAGACAATAAGCTATCACAAGTGTGCCCTTTATTTTTCGATCAGATGCCGGGATCATGCTCATATTTCACTTGCAAAGTGGGATTTGAGAATTCCATTTTCCGTTCACGTGTAATGTCTATGGGGATTATTTTGGTATAGTGGTCATAGCACTTGCCTCCCATTCCGGCGACCCAAGTTCGATTCCTGGTGGGTCAATTTTTTTTTTCTTTGCCGTCGTTTAATTTGAATTTGATTTCATGATCTTCTTTGACTATTATAACATATTATCATATACTATCACAAACAATGTAATAAAATGCCTAATTTTGCGTGTTATATCTATGGGAGAAATATGTCAATCGTTTGAGTACAACCTTATGGGAAATCTGAGTCCTTGTCGTGTATTAATTTTTTATTCATAGTTGGATAGAGTATGAGTCGGAGATATGATTTCTTATAAAAACAAAATCTAGAAAATGCATATTTCATTTTGATATTTAGATTTGAGGGTCAAAGGTCAAATATACTGTACATGGTTTCTCTAAAACCATGCATCGTATAGACTAGAAATTTGGCACACTAATAGACCTGAATAAGAGGATTATTTCAAAAAATAAGGTCAAATCATGCCAATGTTTTCTTAACTACTTAGTATGTCACTAAACATGTGTGGCATGTACTTGGAACAGCCCACCTATACTTGTTATTAACAAGTATTATATGTCTAGTTTCATTTTCTTCTTCCTCTTCTTTCTTTCCCTTTCTCTCCTCTTTCCCTTTCCTTCTTTCTCTCTCTCTCTCTCTTTTTTTTTGGCGGGGCAGGACCGCTCGGCCTCCCCCTGGATCCGCGCCTGATTGGGATGAAGTGAGGCAAACTTAAGAGACGGGAATGGTTAGAAAGTGAAGATGAAATGATTTCATGAGGATGGTACAAATCTGAGTACATATTAATATCGTAATGATGATATCACATCAACAGTACTTGATCTAAATTAGTAACAATTTATGTGCATAGTTTTGATTAGTTGTGATTCACAGGAATGACCTTTCCTAAATCCATGTTGGCATTTACTGAGTACATTGTACGACTCGAGATGATTCATTATATGAGAGTGTACAACATGTTCTAGTAATTTACAACATACAGAAGTGAGAGATATTGGTCTGTAGTTTTCTGGTTTAGTTCGATCACCCTTTTTGTGGATAGGTGTGATGTTGGCTTTACGCCAGTATTCAGGTAAATTTCCTGTATCAAGAGATGCTTGGTAAATTTTGGCAAGAAGTGGCGCTAGTTCCTGAGAAAACTCTTTTAGAATACGGGGGTAAATTTCGTCAACCCCGGAAGCTTTTTTCGGATCTAAATTCTTCAAGAGTTTTCCGATCCCTAAAGTATGTATGATTACATTATCTATACCAGAAATATTAGATTGAGGAAGATTAGGTAGGGTTTGTAAGTTTTCTGTTGTGAAAACTGAATGGAAATATTCGTTAGGTGTTTCTGCCATCTGTCTATCCTCTGATAAGAGGACACCCTTTTCTTTTAGTGCAAGAATTCCAGAAGAGTCCTTCCTGAGACTTTTAACAAAGGACCAAAACTGTTTCTTGGATTCTAAGCAGAAATCTCTGATGTGTTTCCTGTATGAGGATTTAGTCAACTTGTGAGTTTCTTTTCTGATTTGCCTGAAACTCTCCCAGTCAGAATCATTCCCTGAGTGTCTAGCCTTATTATAGGCACGTTGTTTACGTCTATGCATACGTTTGATCTTTGGGGTTATCCAAGGGGTTTTGTTCTGTTTACTAATAACCTTAGCAGGAATGAATTTATCCATGATGTTCTTCAGTCCAGTCTTGAAGACATTCCACATATACTCAACAGACTCAGTGTTTGATATTGTAGAACAAAATTCCTCACCAAATTCGTTCAATTCTGTTTTCATTCCTGTTTTGTCTGCTTTGGCATACAGGTAAACACGACGTCACGGTGGTTTAGATTTATAAATTTTTGGTGATGTGTTTATAGCAAGCATGGGAATCCATTAAATTTTCAAGGACGCCGATAAAATTGTAACAAATAGAGGGTTTGACTGAAATATCATAATTTTGGTATCGGTAAAAACGAAAATCGCAAGCTATCTCCTCGCACTAATATCTTTTAACATAGAGCCTATGGGAGCCAGCGATAGGCTCGGCGCCAAATTACAAAAATGAGACCGAGATCGGATGAACGTTCTGCGCATGCGCTGGCTGTAAGCCGATGTAAGCTATTGTTCTACGTGGTGACATGAACATACTGAGAGTCGGGGCGCACTTGACACCTGAAGATATCGAGGTGGAGGTGTAACAATCTTTGAATGAACGATTTGTACTTACCACTAGTAGAACTGGCGATTACTTGTGGATGCCGAAAAGCAGGAGTAGTCTACAAGTGGAAAAAGTGTAGGTTGGCTGGACAAATAAAACTCGACACTTCTACTAAAGTAGGGTAGCTCAGCTAAAGTGTTCGAAAACGAAGTAATGTCCCCATGCAATAGTATATACACAAATGCTATCGGAAATCCTAATTAGCTAGATGACTTGAGTCAAAAATGTAAACAAGTCAGCTTCCTCTTAATTGAAGTAGAAAAACTCTAGATGAACAGGATTCCGAATTATTATGTTCACGCTATAAATTGATGTTACTAAATACCGGAGGCCTAGGCTTACAAAGTAAACGAATTAGCAAAAACAAGATGGCTGCCTCTGGCGAGCACAAGCGTTGTGGAAACAAATGAGAGCTGGGCGAGTTGAGAAAATTCGCTAGTGTATCTACAAAAGGTAGCAAAAGAAACTAGTCGCGGAGAATTGTACGCGAAGTTGACAAACTCTCAGCTCGCTGTAAAAGAAACGAAATAGCTCCTTCGCTATTAAAAGTAGTTGAAATCAAACGAGTCGCGAAAATGAGGTAACACGCGATAAATGAAAATGTGTGGTGGCCGAAAGTTCGGGCGTAAAAAACTGCTGCGATAGGTAAGACGGAACTGCTATCTATACGTACTCTCGAAGTGAGGGTGAAAAATGCAAGTGTCCGCGAAACGGAAAAATCCACTTGCTAAAGAGGCGAACGAACTTTCGGAAAACCATGATTGGTCAAAACAGAATAACAAACCATGGCTACGACGAATGTGAAAACCAGGTGCAACCCTTAACTACGGCAAGAATGTTGTTGACAAAAAAGTTGATGAGAAAAAGTACAAAGGCAAAATGACGGTTATATGAAAACACTACAGAGGAACATCAGGAGACTGAAAAACTAGAGGTATGATGGAGTAAACTTACATACATGTACATAGGAATGGAGTATACTTCAAATGATCATGCCCTTGCTCGAGGTTGTTCCAAGAATTTTGAAGAGTGCTGAAAAGTGGTTACCCGCCACGGTAAGGAGTAAGTCTTTGACCTAAAATGCAAATTATCAGAGGTCGTGAAGTTTAAATCCTATCAAAATAGGCTACCTTGTAAGATATAAGTGTATGTATGAAAATTATCACCTTTGACATCATTGTACTATGAGTCTTCTGTAGAATACAGTGAACACTTGATATTTATAATAATAACCATAACCACATAAATGTGACATAAAGTTTACAAACCATAAGAGTATAACCCTGCCCTCATTAATCTTCATTATATGATACAAAATGGACCTTTAAAAAAAATAGGGATAAGCACTTGGAAACATAAGTTGTTTCTGTCTCTAAATCTTCATCTCTTTGTGATTGTTGCCTAGACTTTAGATTCCAACACCACAAGCGTCAATAAAGTGAAGCACATGTAGTTTTTTAACATATATTCGTAGGGCATGCATGCATTTATATCTAGGCATAATCACATGCCCTATTATACATATATATCTCATTATTTTGTGTGTGTGTGTGTGTGTGTTATCATGAAACTATATGGTCATTAATACATTGTAATTGCTTTTTCAAAAGCAAATAAACTTTATATTCTAGTTGCTGTCTTTTTTCTTGTTCATACATTAGATAAATGGATGAAAGAGGGTCGTTGGGGATACCTCAGGTCACAGAAGGCAGTTCTGTAATATGAGTTATTTGTTTGGGTTGTCTAACTATATAAACCAAGCCTCAAGTATTATAATTATTATCCTTTCTTTCTTTCTTTTTATCCGTTTGCATTAGGATGACTTATTATTCACCGCTGCAGTCGAAGGCAGCATACACCAATTCCTGGCCAATGTTGCTGAGAAGCGAAACAGAGCAAGAAACAAATCAAATTTGACTTCTTCCCAGATGGTTGCGAGGAACATACGCCTGAATCCTCCATCGTCCTATGGAATAGGGGAAAGGGTTTTTCTTCGAGTGCGACAGAAAGGCAGCGTGAGGCGAGGAGGGAAACCTTTGGGCAGACCACTTGTACATGTTGCAGAAGTAGTTGATGTGAATCGCCAGAACTTCAAATATAAAGTTAGATATGTCAATCATGATGACAAAACAGTACGTGAATGTGTTTCTGTCAATCATATAACATCGTTGACCAGGGCAGAGGAGAAAGAGAGGCAACAAACAGCGAAAGAACAAATTAATCGTAAATCAGCATGCATGTGTCCGGATGAAAAATGCCGGAGGTATCCAGCAGATGGGTGCAAGTATAATTTGAATTCTTTTTGTTGTCAAAAGCAGGGGCGATGGTGCCACTTTCACAATGTGGTCCAAACTACATGTACTAGTACCAAGAAGCAACCGAGTCAAAAATACAATTTGTCCTCCCCAGGTGAAATACAAAAGGGTATGTTTAGATTTTTTTAAAGATCTCCGTTTATCCATTAAAATTTCAAAATCAGACAATCAAAAGAATCTGGATTTTAACATTGCCAGTGCAGGCCTAAGGTACCGAGAACCTAGAACTCCAAGGGATGGAAACTGTATGTTCCATGCCCTGACAGACCAACTGGGATTGACAAGGAATGTTCAAATTAATCATGAACAATTGAGGACTCAAGTGATTGAATATCTGAATGCTAATCAATACACTGCAGATGGCTCCCATATGAGTGAATGGATTCCCGGCCAAGACTGGGAGAGTTATCTTATAGAGATGAGCAAAGATAGATTTGGGGAGATGAGCTCGTATTGATAGCAGCATCAAACTTATATAATGTTGAAATAAGTATAATTTCTAGTATCCCTGGTAATTCAATACGTATTCTGGTACCGTCAAATTCAAATCCCAGAAATATATCAACTTTGTTACTGGCTCATCTCTCAGAAACACACTATTACAGCCTTCATCATATACCACAAGAAAGTGTATCAGCTACATCGAGGAAAACAAAGAGATACATAACAGGCAATGTTAGAAAATCAAGAAGGTTGGCAGAAATGCATTTGAAGAAAACAAAGCCTTCCGCGAGTAAACCAGTATTAGATAGTACAATAGCTGCTCTTGTGGATAAGATACCAAGTATGACACAGAGAGACGTATTATCAATGGTGGAAGTTCCAACACGTTACTGGGCAGCACGTCTTGCTGAAAAAGGACGCTTGATTCCTGTAAGAAATAATCATTTTTACATTACACATGATGAAATGGATAGGTTTTCAGAATTCCGAGACAATCATGCCGAATTAGAAAAAGAACAAAATATTACAGTGTACTTTATTTATATAATAGTTATTTTTTGGTTATTCACAACTGGGAAAATGTATCTGTTGAAGAATAGTGATTCTGTAGAAGGTTCATTTATATTTTTTCAGGGAGGGGATGCAGACAGTTTTAATGAATTCCGGGAAGATTTGTATACTGAGTGGCGCAACAATCGCACTAGTGATTTATAAAGTGAACATTTTGTATGTCTATGTACAAATCGCAAATGCCTAGTATAACATAAACTGTATATGTCAAATAAATACCAACAAGAACAGCTTTTGGGCGATTCTTTGCTTTTTGACGATTCTTTCTACAATTTTCTACAAAAAAGGTTGTAAAAGTTAATTTATTTGGTTAACAAATGTCAGTTCAAAGGATACTTGAATGGCTCCATACATGAATCAAAACTGGGTGACAAAGGTACCAATTAAGACACATTGAAATATTGACCATATTTCCTAGATACCTAAGTTACCAGTTTTATACTGCTCTACAGAATATGATATTTGTAAAACGTAACTGCGATGTATAGTGTCTTTGCAGGTTGTTTGATGTAATATTATTACTATCGTTCGGTTTCTTCGAAGATTTGTTTCATACTTTTTATATTGCCTTCTGCGTACATGTTTATATATTATCTCCGCATAGAATTTTGTTTCTTGAAGTGTCACAAATCCTTTTATTCGACATCCTACTAATTGGATTGCTTGATAAGAAAGACGAAGTCAGCCAGAATATCCCGCTTGGAATCGGATAAGACCGAAGTCTAATTTTATTCAATATGAAAGAACAAATTGATGAATTCATAAGTCACCTTGACTCGTTCATATCAGTTTCAAGTATAAACGTAACCTCTATAACAGAAAATACAAATCTGCCTGAATATCCGTTTTCTCGTGAATAATTAATCACTAATTTAGATATAAATATAACTACTAAATGACCAAAATGGCATCTTATATCTTTCATAATATTTCTGCAAATATCCCTCTTCAACATGTTCAAGTTTTATGAATGACAACACAAGGTCAAATAATTCCTATTGACCTTCAAACAAATGTGACATACTTTTAAAGTCACTAATATTCATATTAAACCCATACAGAAATCTCTTTAAATGACTTCATCACTTGTCATAAAATAGCTTTTCCAGAATACAACATATCATAAGTTCAAACCCCTTTTCTAAGTTCATGTGCAGTTTAAAGGGACTTTTTAACATTGTTAATAATGTCAAAAGACGCTTTTAGTATGGTTATTTATGCATGGAATTAATAATAGTTATATAATTAACCATTTCTGAAAGTATGAATTAAAAAGAAGGTCATTTACCCACAAAAAAATGTGGAAGAACATGATGGACTTTTCAAAGATAGATTGCCGAAAAGTAAAAAAAAGTAACGGCTATTCAAATTTAAATTGCATTGCAATGACCTACGGATTAAACCCCCGATACGCACCATGGGGGCAAAGAAGGCAGCTGAAACGGCATCCCGTCGTTTCCTAAAAGAATGGATTTTCCTAACCAGACGCACTCTTGGCTCGGCCAAGACCGAATATGAAACTTTGAAGGCTGAAGTCATATCGAAATTAGTCCCCCAGCATAGCGATGAGATATTGAAGGTTAATGAAGACATCTACCGAGATGTCTTCATGAAATGTAAGATGAGACAACAAACGAAATTTGATAAACTCACACAGCCAAAGTCGAGCAGGACGGTGACCTCATTAGCGAATGAGGAGAAGTGGGTTATTAACCTATCTTCTAGAACGATCACTTCTTCGAAAGAAGAGATTCTTAAGAAAGGCCTCGGCTTTGCCGTCTCCCCTAGGCGGATTCCAGCTACCGAAATAATTGCGAAGGTTGAGACAGCGGTCAAGAGTCTTGATGCGGAGTCGGCCGACGCCGCCCGCAGAGATGTAGACAATATCCTACAAAAAGCACGCCCCCCTAAACACAACATTTCGAAAGAAATGCACACCGCTCTCAAAAGTTTAAAGGCTGATGATAGTATTACTTATTCTTCCAGCCGACAAAGGCCGTGCCACAATCATTCTAGACACCACAATGTACCATGAGAAATTGACCGACTTATTGGAGTCTGGTCCGTATCGTGTATTAAAGAAGGATCCCACAGATCGCTTGGCTCGCAAGCTTTCCAGCACCTTGCTGAACCTAAAGAAAGACAATGCGGTGGATGAACCGACCTATCGTAGGCTGAAACCCACACAGAAGCAACCTCCTAGAATATACGGGTTACCCAAGATACACAAACCCACAGTACCATTACGACCTATAGTGTCATGCATAGGCTCCTTTGCCTATAACCTCTCTAAGTACCTAGCAGAGATTCTTTCTCCGCTCACCGGTTTGACTGAATATACGATTCCCAATTCGAGTGGTTTTGCAGAGTTCATAGCAGAGCAAACCATCGGTACACAAGAACGCATGGTCTCGTTTGACGTAGTTTCACTCTTCACCAATGTACCGATTGAGGTGCATGCAATGCTACATTGCAACGCTTACAATCAGACAGCAATTTGTCCACCCGTACCGCACTCTCACCGGAACAACTCACTCAACTCCTCGAGTTTGTCCTTCGATCCACATATTTTCTGTATAAAGGTTCATATTATGAACAGACAGAAGGGGCAGCCATGGGCAGTCCGGTCTCGGCTGTCGTGGCCAACCTATACATGGAGAGTTTCGAAGAAGAAGCGTTGGACACATGTCCCTCTCTTGCATGCCTCGTGTTTGGAAGAGATACGTAGATGACACCTTCATCATAGTTCCCATCTCTGAAACAGAAAATCTGCTTAAACACATGAACAGCCTCGAACCAACCATCCAGTTCACATCAGAGATAGAATGTGAAGGGAAGATAGCATTCTTAGACACTTTAGTTCATAGACACGACAACCATAGGCTCTCCACCTCAGTCTATAGGAAGCCTACCCACACAGACCAGTACATAGCGTTTGACTCTCACCATCCCATATCGGTGAAGAGAGGTCTAGTGAAATGTCTATTTGACAGAGCTTCACGCATAGTGACAAGTCCACAACAGCCATGCAAAGAACGAACCCGTGTTCACAGTGCCCTGAGTCTCAACGGTTACCCACGCCGTTTTGTACACAATACCAAGAAGAGATCGTCGGAACCCAGGGATCAGAAGGTATACAAGACATTTACAGTCTTGCAGTACATTGATGGTGTCTCCCAACAACTCAAGCGCCGCCTAGAGAGCCATGGCATTCGAACGGTTTTCAGATCAGATACCACCCTACGTCAACAACTTACACGCCCCAAGGATCCAATTCCTCCACATAGACGAGACGGCATTGTGTACAACATCCCTTGCAAAGGATGTGATAGATCCTATATCGGTGAAACTGCCCGTCCGATAAAAGAAAGAATCACTGAGCACAAGAGGGACGTCAGGCTCCGCCGAACTGACAACTCAGCCGTAGCCGAACATGCTTGGGATAACCAGCATCAACCAGACTGGGACGGGGTTCAGTGCCTTTCCCAGGAACGGCATTGGTACACACGGAGGGTAAAAGAAGCTATCAATATCCGTCTCAATCCCAATAATAGGGACTTTTAGATTTGCACGTCGACGTAGTGGACTGCAACGTGTGCCATTCTTTCAAGGCACTGGCCCGTGCCCGGCAGTGCCCTAAAAGGACGTCACATCACCTTAAAAGGATGTCACCGTGGCAGTCCACGTTCTCGTCGTGTAAAATCTAAAAGTCCCTAATTTCAACAGAGACAACGGGATCGATATCCCCGAATTTTGGATGCGTACGATACGCCGCCATAACACTCCCCGTCCAGCCGGCCAGCACCGGTCGATTCCATTCAGCAGAGGGCCGAGCCAGCGGCCCGTTGATTGGTTGAGCTCGCTATTGCTTCCGCCCAGCAGGCGAGCCGAACCAGCGGCCTGCTGATTGGTCGAGCACCGTGTGCGTCGACCATTAGGCCATTTGTATAATTAGCCGAACCAGCGGCCTACTGATTGGTCGAGCACCGTGTGCGTCGACCATTAGGCCATTTGCATAATCAGCCGAACCAGCGGCCTACTGATTGGTCGAGCACCGTGTGCGTCGGCCAATAGGCCTTGTGCATTATTGTTTCCGATTATCGATCGAATTATAGACCGTCGCGCCGGTCCTCCCGTAGAGTATAAAGCACCCTTGCTTACATTAGTTTTTATCACCTGACGAAGTGTTGCAGCGGCGCACGAAACGTCGAGATCTTTTAGATTCCTTATTGACCACATTGCGAGACAAACGAATATCACTAGCGATATTATTTTCGAAACTACATCCGCAATGAGTAATATATTTAGCATTAACTTGGTTTTGTTTCTGATTTTGTTTTGTCTTCCCTTACAGTACTGCCAGAGAACATTCCAGTACAATGCGTGCCTACGTGGTCAGCTATAACGTTACTTCTTCGCCTTTGAGCAACTGTAGCCATACAGGGCAGCACCGGTTCTTCTTCAATTGCTGGTGAAAGAACTTGGCTGCATTTGTTTTTCTTCTTGTTTATCAAGTTTGATTGTGGGGGATTAATCCCCCAAATAAAGGATATTACCCCCACAACCCGCAGTGTTTGTTTGCACCCATGATTGTTACTCCCCTAAGATGTATTTTTTTCAATCCCAAATTATTCATGGGGGTTGGATATGATGGGGTTTTTTTTTCTTTTTTCTTCAAATATCAAATAGTTTCTATCCCGGGGTGATACATGTATACCTATAGGAGAACGGTCATGTCAGTGTAGCAGTCAAATTTGGACTCTTATCCGGCTTCAAATTTTCTTTAAAAATACCGATAATATTGGGTTGTTTTGTTGTGGACATAAAGCATTTACAGTTGTCTCGATGGAGGATATACAACGGTGCTCAAGGATTCTTATATAATGTTGAACATTAACATAACATTGGTTTCATAACTATCATTGTGCATTTATTGAATGTGCAAAATAAGTACCAGTAAAGTATATCAATTAATTAAAAAAAAAAAAAAAAAAAATTAATACCAGTAATCCTCTCAAAAGATATGTCAATTCAGATTATTTATGTAAATAAATTACCAAGATTTCAAATTAGCCCTTCCATTTGTTTTTTCTATAGAAATCATTAATTTACACTTTTTAAAAATATCAACTTTCTACTTTTGGTGAAAAATTGTATTCTTGGGGACATTTTTCAGTACAAAAAACAGTAGATTGTTCCCCTCATCTACATGAAAGTGTACCAGTAACATTGTTGAAGGTCAATGAAAAAAAGTTATTCATTTGTATATGAAATGTTACTTATTATATCCCTACTACTGTAAAAACCCTCTGAAATGCAAAAATTCCTTTAAAAAATATTTCTAAAACCACAAAGATATTTATGTTTTTGGGGGAAGGCGTTTTGTGTAACTGATTCCAACTGACCAACTGTCATGTTTTTATCATAATTTATCAATCGTGATGCATTTAACTTGCTATTCATCGATTTGATCCCAAAGAGTTTCATCAGTTCTGAGAAAATGACACATTGTTTTAGCACATCTGAAGAAACTATGGTTTAAGTTTCCAGAAGAAAAAAAAATAGAGTGAATAAAAATAACTAAATGTTTTTATTTTATGAAGTCTTAAAATTGCACATATTATGTACATGTACTGTGTACACGCACAAAAGACTCCTGATATATCAATTAAAAAATTAAAGAAAATAACTAACTCTTGTGTTAGGCGAGATTTTTTTCTTCTCTATTTCTTAAACCCAATACATAGATATAAAGCAAAAGAACTTGGATGTCTTATGCCCTAGGGGGGACCAATAGGCATTGGATAGAAGCAGGCGCGGATCCAGCCGGGGCGGGCCTTGCCCCCCGCAAAAAAATAGAGAGAGAGAGAGAGAGAAGGAAAACTGAAAGAGAAGGGAAAGAATGAAGAGGACGAAGAAAAGAAAGGGGGAAGAAAGGAGATCGGGTGGGGGGGCCAAAAGGGCCTTGCCTCCCTAGCAAAAAAATGAGAGAGAAGGAAGGAAAGGGAAGGAAAAAAGAGGCAGAAGAAAAGATACGAAGGGAGATATCAATTGCAATTTTCCCGCCAACAAGTTGTGGATCGGGGCAAAGGCCTTGCCTCCCCGCAAAAAAAAAAGAAGGAAGGGAAAGGGAAAGAGAACTAAAAGGGAACAAAATGAGGAAGAAGAAAATAAAAGGGTGAAAAAGAAGGGGAGATCAGTTGCGATTAATCTCGCCAACAACGTGTGGATCGGGGGGCGCGAAATGCCCTTGCTTCCCCCAATCAAACCTAAAAGAGAGAGGGGGAAGGAAAGGGAAAGCGGAGAGAAAGGAAATGACAAAAAAATGAAGAAAGGTAGGGGAGATCAGTTGCGATTTTTCCCGCCAACAAGGTGTAGATGGGAGGGGGGGGGCACTGGCGTACTGATGGCGGGGTATATTTCTAATTCGATAACGGTTATTTACCAATGTTGCTGAAATGACATAATTTTCCCCACTTTTCTCCCACTTTTTTTGAAAAAGTATATTGAAGAGAAATAGAAAGAAAGAGAGATAAAAAGAAAGAATAGTGACCTGCCAGTGTCACAAAATAATAAGTTATCAAAATATGCTCATCTGACCGTTATTAGACCCCTGAGCTTCCGGGGACTCTGCCCCTGGATTTCATCAAAGGCCCTTTATAAGACGGGCTCCTGGGTGCTCATCTGACGGTTATTTAATGCCCTAAACCCTGACCTTCTTGGGGCGGACCCCACGCCAATTAGTGTCCTTCCAGTGTCACAAATAACGTATCAAAAAAATGTTCATCTGACCGTAGTTAAACGACAAAAAAACACCTTAGCTTCCGGGGGCTCTGCCCCCTTGACCCAACAAAGGCCTTAAGACGGGCCCCTGGATACTCATCTGACCGTAATTTAATGCCTAAAACCTTGAGCTTCGGGGGCTACGCCCCCTGGACCCCACCCACGCCTATTAGTGTCCTGCCACTGTCACAAATAAGGTATCAAAATATGCTCATCTGACCGTAACTAAATGCCCATATTCCCTGAGCCTCCGGGGGCTCTGCCCCTTGACCCCCACTGGGGCTTTGCCCCTACACCCAACATCAATTTACGCTTCGCTCTACCTGATCGTAAATACTTTATCCTCCCCCCACCCACTTTGAAAAACGTTTGAACGCTTTGAAAAAAGCGGGGCCTGCATGTATTATGAGTGGGGTGATGCGGATTTTTTTGTCTGCCCCCAAAAAAATACACTGTTTTTGCTCATTATACCTGCTGGTCACCATTACGTACCAATATTTGGCTCGCATAATTTCAAATTTGGGCCCTCAACCCCCCTAAGAAATCCTGGATTCGCGCCGGCCTGGATAGAAGCATTTGGAAGATATATTACGTGTATGCTTGTTTGTCCATTATATATGGAACATGTATTATTACTTTCTGTTTATTTTAGACAGTGAAAGTTGGTTTTGATGCTGTTCATTCAGTAAACGGTGATTATTTTTGTTACATGAATTAATTTCAATATGTTTGCATGTGGTCAATTTGTAGGTATTTACATTATTGAATAAAATCAATTTGCAAGATGGAAAAGAAAACATCAGTGAAAACATTGAAAGACTGTCCAATTAAAAAAAAAATATATATATTTTATTCCTTCATATTTATTACGCACTTGTCAAATGTAAGACCCACTCTCCCTAAAAAAAAATACGTGAAAGTCAAATACGGTGAGTCATCACATGAAAAGAGACCGACATAACATGGGGGGATATGGTATAAATCAATTAATAGCCACTATAATTAAGTAAGACTTGGGAGTGTCCATTTTTTGCACAATGTATGACAGTTTGTGACTTTTGTGGGGGTCGTATTTCATTTGTTCTCCCTTCACAAAATTAACCCAGTTGTGAGTCTCAGGGGAGTATACGTCACACAACTGACAAGTGATGTCGTGAAGCATTTTTATAAGAGGTTGTGACTTCAAAACAATTTTACTAACGGTTATCTCCCGAAACCTAACTGATATATAATTATACTCAGGGGCGGATCCACGGACGGGGTGTTGATTTAAAAAAATAGTGCTCACTGCTACCCTCCCCGTTGGCAAAAATAATAATAATAATAATAATTGTGCTCACTACCCATCGCCCCCCCCCCCCTTATCACTAAATATTTTCTCACGAATTTGGGCCCCCGCCCTCGATCGCCTGGATCCGCCCCTGGTTATATACTTATAGATTTGATTGCATATTGATCGAGTTAGAAACGCCTCCTTCCCGAATGATGTACACTGAAGATAAAAATAAAAACCCTATATAAGGACATAAATATTCATCCACAGTTTTGTACAATTTCATGGAAGTTGTAATCTAGAAAAACTCTTCCGTTGTTGTTGTTTTAGTTTTATTGGTGTGTTTAATTGAAGTATGAATATTTACGTAACGCGTATTCAGGAACCATAAAATGATTCTTGAAAGTAGTCTCAAGCCACATTGATTTGGTCATGACACCAAATCTACACGAGTAGATTGATTTTGGGAAATGTTAGAAAGTAGGCTTATTATGTACGTGGTACGACTCTTACTGACATTTGTTGGTTTTTACATCAGTGATATCCATTATCCCCTTTTAGTTTTGGCAAAGCAGGAGGACATGTGGACTTGCAACGAGCCTATGAATACTCTTCTTCTTTCTTTTTTTTGGTATGTAGTCGTGGGGTAGGTTTCGAGAAATGTCATACTGCTGTACGTTTGGAGCGCGAGCAGATTTCTGCATATTCAATTTCGGGATAGTCTGAAGGCTCAGACTCTATATTTCTTATTTTATGACGAGAATGAGGCAGCAATATTTAGTACATTACTTATATAGACGGAGTATGACAATTTGTATGGTAGAAATGAGAACCCTCAACCTATGCAGATTTAATCAAACTGCCATCATAATGGTCAAACATAATACAGGTGGATACCGCAATACGACTGAAAATTCATACATTGATTGTACTCTCCCGTCCGACCTGCCGTAGTGAGCTAAGATCGAGAGAGACAGAGAGAGAGGGAGAGGTAGAGCGGGTCTGGTATTGGGGAAGGTATGGAAAAGTGGAGAGAGAGAGAGAGAGACGGAGAAGAGGAGTGTGTAGAAAGGTTGTGTGTAAAAACAGGGAGGTAAAAGCGTGTGCAACATGTATACTACGTGCGTAGTCCAGTCAGTCCGCAGGCCCTTTTTATCGAGGAGGCACAGAGCGTGACCCCCTCTTGACCTCACAAAAGCATTTCATCTTTAATACGGTTTTAGCAAACCTACTGAATTGATAGTCCCGTATATGGCGCGCCGTTTGACCAATAATTCAGATAAACACTGTTTATCGCCGATAAACACTGTTTATCGTCGAAATACAGTGTTTATCGACCGATAAACACTGTTTATCAAGCGATAAACACTGTTTATCGAGAGAAACTATGTTTATCAACTGAAAAACACAGTTTCTCTCGATAAACAGTGTTTATCGCCGAAAAACACTGTTTATCGAGAGAAACTGTGTTTACCAGTCGAAAAACATAGTTTCTCTCGATAAACAGTGTTTATCGCTTGATAAACAATGTTTATCGCCGAAAAACACTGTTTATCGCCGATAAACACTGTTTATCGCCGATAAACACTGTTTATCGAGAGAAACTGTGTTTATCAGTCGAAAAACATAGTTTCTCTCGATAAACAGTGTTTATCGCTTGATAAACAATGTTTATCGCCGATAAACACTGTTTATCGAGAGAAACTGTGTTTTTCAGTCGATAAACATAGTTTCTCTCGATAAACAGTATTTATCGCTTGATAAACAGTGTTTATCGGTCGATAAACAGTGTTTTTCGAGGATAAACAATGTTTATCGGCGATAAACCGTGTTTATCTGAATTATTGGTCAAACGGCGCGCCATACCCGTAAGTTCAAAACGGTTTCGGTGAATGCAGCATCTCCCTGGTGAATGTATGTTTTGCTCCAGTGAAAAGCCTCGGATGTTGCTGGCAGGGAGATGATAGAATCAGACCAGGGAGATGAGCCCTGATCAGACACGATCATTTCCCCCCTTTTGCTCTCCCTCTCCTTCTCTCTCTCTCTCTCCCTCTCATCTGTGTCTCTCTCTCCCTGTCTCCCTCTCACCTGTCTCTCTCCCTCTCTGTGTCTATCACTCTCTCTCTCTCTAGCTTTCACTCTTCTTTCCTCTCTCTTTCTCTATGGACATTTCTCATACTCTACAAGAATTTTTCAAATTTTGTATTTCAACATAATCTATACCCTGTTCTGAAAGCACTCTAAACCATAAACCCATTTGAACTCATGTGAATATGAGAATGAGACGAACTTTGTTGTGAATTGCAATCACAAAGGTGAATCAAATGAAACAAGTCACAAATTCATATAAAATCAATCAAAAAAGGTTTATTTCAAAAGCATAAAAGTTCAGACTGTTACATGCACATGGTACCATGTAAATGATAACATAAATGTGTACCATGACCATGTATAAGTATTTTCTTTCCGGCAATAATAAACAGCAATTCAGGCCTGGCTGGGCCTGGCTGGCCTTTTGCATGTTGATAAATACATATAGTGTACATATGAGATGAAATAAAGATGGGCAAATCCCAATATTACTAAATATAGAGCATCTTTTAAAAATCGTTTGAAATTGCATTGCTTATTATCAAACTTTATAAACAATTTAATGCATGGAATGTGTAAGATTACCCCTTGTGAAATTTAGAATAAACAGGCAAGAAGTTCGGCGAAGAAAAGTAGATATGCTCTTTTATTTTCTTTGAATTAAATATTGCATAGACCAAATGCTGTATTAAATTCAAAGAAAATAACAAAATATTTTTACTTAAATTTACTTGCCTGTTTGATTTAAAATTCTTCCAGGGTCATTCTAACACTACAGAGCATCTACAGGTGGAATGATAAGGAAGTTAAGGGCAGTTTTGCCAATGATGGCTACTACCTGTAACATTTATGCATATTTTGATCACATCTACAAGAAATCTCGGTCAAATTATCCCACATGAACACCTGTATGAACGATTCATTTGAAGCTTATACAACAGAAGAAAATCATGTCTTTACAAATCTTTTCTTGGTTATGTCAAACACGTGCGGCTGCAATAAAGAAGTTCTCTCCCTGAGGATAGACATGAAAGGCAAGAATTTGTAACAATTGAAACATAATACAAAAAGAATGATCACACACTGTGACACTGGCAATTTCCTTTCTAGACATACAGTACATGAGCAGGATCCCGGGGGGTGGGAGGGACACGTCCTCAACTTTTTAATTGTGAAACAGTGCAAAAAAATGTATAGCAAATACTGACTAAAGACTGCAACACACTTAGGCTCTGGAGAGCCCAAGAGTGAAGCTTTTAGACTAATAAAATGCAAAATCTTCTCGCTCGGTCGCTATGCTCCCTCGCATAATATCCTTTCAAAATGTATATACAAGGAAATATTGTAAAAAATCTGTATTCCGTTAGTATCACCGTGAACACTGGCGTACTGATGGGGTGGGGGCTTGGGCGCAGTTGCCCCCTCCCAAGTAAAATTCAAACTTGGTTTATTTCTAATTCGATACCAGTGATTTACAAATGTTGCTGAAATGTTCTCACGTAAATTATACTTTTTATGCGTTTGTTGGAAATGGCAAATTCCCAAATTTACTGTACTGGTAGGCAAAAAATATGCTCACCGGTATTTGGGAGCCTACATGTCAGGGTCCATGGAACGGCTGGACTCGGGGCTCAGGCCCCCAACTTTTTGAAAAATTATGTTGAAGAGAAATAAATAGAAAGAAATAAGGAAAGAAAGAAAGAACAGTGACCTGCCCAGTGTTACAAAATGAGGTATCAAAGTATGCTCATCTGACCGTAATTAAATGCCTAAAACCCCTGAACTTGCGAGGGCTCTGCCCCCTGGATGCTCATCTGACCATAATTAAAATGCGTTAAACCCCAGAGCTTCCGATGCTCTGCCCCCTGGACCCCACCATGGGCCCTAAGGCAGGCCCCTGGATGCTCATCTGACCATAATTTAATGCCTAAAAACCCTGAGCTTCTGGGGGCCTCGCCCCCTTGACCCCTGCCAGGGGTTTGCCATTAGACCCCACCACTCTACCTGATTGTAAATACTTTACACACTTCCCCCCTCCCCCACTTTGAAAAATGTTCCCCGGGGCCTGCATGAAACATGTAAGAGTGGTGGTGATGCAGATTTTTTTCTGCCCCGCCCCCAACGCTATTGCTCATTACGCCACTGACCGTGATACCAACGGAATATAGATTTTCCTCGTATTTTGTCCTCCCCGGTCATGAAAAGAAATCGCCGCCCCTGTACATCAGTAAACATAAAAAGGGTGTAGGGACACAAAGAATGTTCCCAAGTGATAACTGTAATTTCTGGACATATTTGAAGTTGATAAAAAAAATATCAGGTAGTCCGAGTAGCCTTAATTTGCAAACATTTCATAATTTCTGCAAAACTGTAAATTATCTTTAGCGTGAGAACTCCCCCTAGTAAAGTATTAGATTAGACAGACAAGAAGTGTGGCAATCAGAAGTACCTTGTACATGTACCTTGTAGAAATAATCCCGATGGCAGCTTATCATACAGCTAAACTGGGATGTCCATGCAATGTGCCGGCATAGTGACAGTGCATGAAGTAATTCCAAACAGTGAATGAAGTCTATTATTTACAATAAAATGGTGGACGTGCAAGTAAAAACCGAGACGTGGAGTCTACAGTAGCTTGGACCCAACAGGAGGAGGCAATGCTCTGATGATGGGTAGAGCAGCCTCCTGGAAGGTGGTCACTGTTGGAGATATTACCGCAGCAGCTGACAGGTGGTTCCACGTCCAGATGGTTCGAGGATAGAAGGAGTACTTGACGCTGTCGATGGAAGCTGTGGGTACTGCATACTTCAGAGTGTGATCATTTCTGTCGAGATACGAAGCTGGGATAATGTGAGTGGGAAAAGGCATGTTGATTTGATGATGGTGCATTTTGTAGAACAGAGTGGACTGTGCAAGAAGCCTGCGATTGTGAAGGGTATCCCATCCCATTTGTTTGACAAGTGCTGTGACTGACGTTACTCTCCGGTAGTCTTCGTATACGAAACGGGCGGCAGCTTGTGTACTTTCTCAAGACTTTGTATTGATGTCAAAGTCCGAGGGTTCCAAGCTTCACTGCCATACTCAAGTTGAGGACGAACAAGCATTGTGTAGGCTTTGGATTTGATGTTCTTGGTGCACGGTGATAGAGTTCTGCGTAGGAGGCCAAGGGTTCTATTGGCTTTCTGGGTGGTGAGTTTACATTGGGCGTTCCATATAAGGTCATGGGTAATCGTGACACCAAGATACTTGTATTGTTTTACTCGAGGAATTGACTCATTTAGTAAGGTGTAGTCCACTGTGATGGGGTGCTTCTTGTTTGTGATTGATAATGTAGCACACTTCTTGATGTTGAATCCCATCAGCCATTTTGTGGACCAGTCTGCAAGAACATGGAGATCTTCTTGCAGTAGACAAGTGTCAGAGGGAGATTCGATCCGCCGGTAGATTACCCTGTCGTCTGTAAATAGACGTAAATACATTAATCTTTTTTTTTTATTATTAAATTCTGTTCAGCTGAATTAAAATTCAAAGAAAATAAAAAAATGACTTTAATTGTCATTACCAAAATACTTGCCTATATGATTAATAGAAGTACACATGTAGGAGGGTGTGCGAATGAGAGCTACTACCTGTACCTACTTTTTGGACAATACTACCCAAATTTATATTATATTTATTAAAATATGTTCATTGAATTTCATAAAACTCTTCATCAGAACCATCCTCAAAGGCATGTAGATCTTCCTCCAGACCATCAATATCTAAGGTAAAAAATTCATCTTCAGTGATATCAGATGTATAGTCTCCTCATCATTTTCACTAGCAGAATGGTCATCACCCTCATTTTCACTACCGTACATGTATCACTATCATCTAAAGTTACAGATATTTACACAAAATAATTTTCATTAACCCCAACCCCAAAAAAAGGGCAAATAATAAAGGAGACCATGAGCCGTAATTTGGTTTAATTTGGATATTTTCTGCAGTTTCAGGAGGTTACTATATAATTTTCAAGGTTTACTTTAGATGATCATTTAACTAGCATATTGGCTGATCACACTATAAAACAGAGTCAGACCAGCATATGCCAGGCTGTCCCTGGAAACAAATTTGAGTACATATTTACCAGACAAATCTCTAAATCAATTTTTAGGGATGAAGGAAGCATTATATCTGATTTTTTAGGACATAATTTTTAATTAATTTTCTTCTTACCATTCAACGGATCTAGGTGTTTGTGATTCAGAGGCAACAGGGGAAGCTACTGGCAATGGAGTTGATGTTGCGGTGGTCTAACGGAGAGAGAGATAAAAGAATAGTTCAAATAATTTTATTGTGACTTCTAATACATCAGGCCATTTCAATATTCATCTAAATTCAATGATTACAATTTACGTATAGGCTGCATGTAAGATATCAAACGAACCATGCAGTAGTGGGAAAGCTGGTCCACTGGCTATGGTCGTATAAGCGTAAGAAAATGCTATATGACCAAACGGTAGTAAAATTGTTTACATGTAAATGTTGGTATATAATATTGACATCAAGCTAAAGTATGTACATGTAGCTGTGATGCACGGGCATGTATATATCATTCAAAGATACCAACAACTTTTGTACTATGCTCATCTTTTCTATTGGCTCTTTCCAAAGATCTTAAATTTAAAAAAAAAAACTCCTTCAAATAAGCCGTGATGATATTCTGAAGTACTGTACCAGCAGGTGTAAAAAATGTTGTTTCATATTTACTCTTCCATGGTGATACAGAATTACAGATGTCTATAATTATAGTACCAGTTAGCTACATGTACATGTGATAATATATGAAGGTTACCTTTCCATACGTGGAAGAACTCTCGCTCTGTACCTGCAGAATAGATAGGATCAGAAATTTTAAAAAAGTAATGAATACCTCCCGAAAAATCAATATAACAACTTTGAAATAAACCTGTCAAATGTTCATGCCTTTAGAGCTCAAACATAACACCCAGAAAAATATACCCGTTCACCCTATGGCTATAGATCTACTTTCATTTCACTTTTATTTTGGGGGGAATGAGCATCTGTTCTTTTCAAGAACAAAAATATATCTTTACGCCAGTCAACGCAAAAAATAAATCACACCAAAATATTTACGCTGGCATTGCCATCGTGTTTGTTGTGAGTAATAATAATGTGGCTTCAACTTCAAGTTCAACAAGCCAAGGTGCTAGCCTGCTAGGCCTGGCCTAGGTCAGCTCAGTAGGAAGTACAAAGTACAAACGATGTATTGTGAGTGGGATTTCAGTAACTGTGTAGGCCTATTAGTATTATTATTAATTGTACTTTGTAGCAACTGCACATATTTTGGCATTTACTATTATTTAGCAGTGTTTAGACAGCGCAGTGGTACACTTTAACCATTTACTGATTTAGCCATAGAATCTAGGCCTATTACTATTTTACATTTTTAGGGTCTAGAGACTAGACCTAGTCACTTAGGCCTACATCATATTTTGTGAACTGAAGTTTCATGTCAATACATCGTGAGCTTAGACTCAGAAGTACGAGTTGGTGACATGCATTGCATTGTCGGCATGCAAAACACGAACACTAGGCCTACTCCGTCTCCGACTCGTGACTGAGGCTGAGCTGAACAGAGTCTGACTCTGACACGGCCCGGCCATGCCATGCACGGGTGCGTTGCTTTGGATAGGGCGAGTTGATGATGGATTCGATGTATTATTTGAAGTAAAGTTTTGATGAATTCATATTCTTTATAATATTCAGATTAACAGTAATTTGTTATAATTATTGTAAAGATACGCAGAATTGTTTGATCTAAAGGGTCCGACACTTTTAGTTACGACTATAAAATATAGGTCTAGATCTATACTATAGTTATATTATTAGAAGTACAGTACGAGTACGAAGAACGAGTTGACTTACGTTGCGTTTATTACTTTTTTGTCCGTCAATTGTTTCTCTTTCCCGATGGTTGGAATTGCCTCCGAATCATCGTGGAACACACAAATATTCTTCGGCTAATTATGCTTTGCCCGGTACCGTTGATCCCTCGCTTTCTTCATTCTTTTCTTCGCTGAATCACTCGTAGTGTTAGCTCATATTATTATTAATTCGTAACTATAGAGTAGTGAAAGGGAAAACGGAGTCATAACGATGGCAATACACAGAAAACTAGCGCGCCAAATATTCGTAATGTGTCGCAGAGGGCGGTATTGAAACCCTAAATAGCGGCTATTTTCGAAAAAGATTCAGCAGCGAGGTTATACGACACTGCTCGAAATCCCGTTAAACTTTGTTTAAAATCTTCATATTGCGTGAATTAATTTCGGATTTGGGGCATTGTAGTTGGAAAGTCCATACATACAAACATAATTTTATGTGTTTGCCACCCTGATTCAACAGATTTTTGAAATCAACCATCACAATGTTACAAAGTAACTTTAAGAGCCGATAAGCCCACAATAACCTCCGTGTCTGTGTACACGTGTACACACAACCTCCGTATGCGATACCAAAAGCTAGTCTTAATTCAGACCATGAATTGAAGGTCCATCAATACGACCATAAATAAACCACCAAACCAGATTTATCTTGTAATTTGTAAATATCCGAATTATACAATTAACCCTGAAAGTAAAGCCCTTGAATATTGATATACTACTTATTCTTTAGCACTACTTCAAATACATGTCAAATATATACCTTTTATTAAACGGTCTGCACACCAGACTATCTATTTTACACGTGTACACTTTCATTGAGTGAAACTCCATTTAGTTTAGAACAAATAATAAAACATCCATTATTTTCATATCTGCATAAATCATTCTGATATTACATTTAAAACCAAGCTGTACTCACTTCTTGGCAGGATATACTGTAGAAATAGTCATCGACCGTCCCCATAATGAGGCAATCTAGCACACAAAAGTTAGGTGAACATCGCAAGATGTCGCCTCTTGAAATCCCATACATAGTGCTCTGCTGGTCTTTACATAAATTAGCACATACGTATACATCGACACTGAATTGGGTAATGATATCTTCAAATTAAAAAACATAATGAAAATAAGTTTCTTCAACGAAACATCCTCCCCCGCCTATGAGGCCTTGCCTCAATGCAAAATTCGATATATCGATATATGTATCAAAATGGCAGAAGGTAATATAAATTACATGTATAAACTTTTGTAACAACAATCTGAAGAAGCACATGCATTAATGTTATTGTTGCAAAAATCACTGGTAAACTGTTTTCAAAAGTCAAATTCAATATGCTGAAGAAAATTGAAACTCTAATTCATGCATCTATCGTATGAAACTTCACCTTCATTTCAAAAGAAATTTCCATCATTTATGCTTTTAAGTTTACAGTGTTTCAAACTTAAAGTTCTTGTGTAACCTAATCTTCGTAACCCTCTGCGGGATAGATTACAGCAACCTTCGTGATCTGGCGACGGTACTCAGAGTTCATAGTCTTTACTTTCACGTTCCGTACTTTACCGTCATCACCCGGAAACACCTCGATTATGCGAGCGATTGTCCACTTACTACGTACAGAGTTCGCGTCCGCGAACATAACGATATCATCAACGTGTACATTACGTCGATGCACATTCCATTTTCTTCTAGGAGCTAACAGTGGCAATACGTCCCGAGTCCAGCGTTGCCAGAATGAATCTACGTTGCGCTGAACCAGTTCCACTCTGTGCCTTGGATTCCGTGTTTCCAAGAATGGACCTTGCGCTACGTTCCCTGATGCTCGTCCTAGAAGCATGTCGTTCGGTGAAATATAACTGCCATCATCTGGATCAGTTGAAAGTCTGCCGATTGGTCTTTGGTTAACCAGATTCGCCACCTCCGCTAGACAAGTGTAAAGTTCAAAAGGCGACAACACTTGTTCACCAATCGCCCTCTTCAATGCATGCTTGCAGCTTTTAACTAAGGACTCTGCACATCCGTTTTGATGGGGTGCCCCTGGGGTTACAAACTTCCGTGTGGTGCCTTTCTCCGCACAAAAGTCCTTCAGCTCTTCGTCTGACAGTCCTTCGGTCATCTTTCTCAGCTCGCGTTGTGTACCAACAAACTGAGTGCCATTGTCGCTCAATATCATAGCCGGCTGTCCTCTGATGGCGAAAAGTACCTGCATGAATTCCATTGTACTACAATCTACTGCCAGCTCGAGATGAGCGGCCCTTGTGTTCAAGCAGGTAAAGATGACTCCGTAATGCTTCGACGTCTTGTTGCTACCACTCGCACCGTCAGTGGCCCGAAGTAATCGCATGAAGTAAAATGGAACGGCGGTGTGTTCGGGGCTAACCTCTCCTTTGGCAGCTCTGCCATTTCTTGAGTCTCCGTCTTGTGCAGAAACGCTCTGCACCTCGTACATCTGTACTTAACTGTCTTGGCAAGTTTGTGACCCTAAAGAATCCAGTACTTCAGCCTTATCTTTGCCATGGTTGCAGCTACTCCACTATGACTCGTCTCATGAACATGATGAGTAATCAGCTTGGAAATATGATGTCCATACGTAAGAAGGGCAGGATGCTTCTGCTCGAATGATGTCATCGCTTTATCTATCCTGCCTCCTACTCGAATGACTCTATAGTCATCAATGAAGGGACTCAACGACTTCAGTTCTGCCTTCTTGATTCGTGATTCCATGCCCTTCTGTACATCTCTGATGATGTACCTTTCTCCCTCCTCTAGTTCTGTAGGCGTCATTCCTTTACTGGTCTCTTTCTCCTGATTTCCCCGTCTAGCCTTGAGTTTCTTCACAAACTTTAACACCAAAGTTACGACTCTGACGAGTTTCCTCCAGTTGGAGAACCTCTCATACTCTATTAGGTCACAACTTCGAGACACAGCTAGAATCGTTTTCTCGTGACGCCTCTCCTTCTCAACGTCAGGTAGATTCGTAAGAACCTTCACTTCCTCAGGCCAATCAGATCTTGACTGTTGTAGGAGGTCTGAACCGTGTTGCCATGACCCCTTCAGTTCACTCGCCTTCAGTCCTCTTGACAACACATCTGCTATGTTGTCTACTCCGGAGATGTGTCGCCATTTGCTGGGGTCCGTGTTGCTCTGGATTTCTCCTACCCTTGTAGCAATGAACGTCTTGAAGTTCCTGGCCTTAGACCTTAACCATGAGAGGGCTATCATACTGTCTGTCAAGAAGATAACATCATCTATCTCCATAGTCAGCTTCTCTATTATCGTCTTGTACAGTCTACTGGCAAGAACTGCGGCCTGAAGTTCAAGGCGTGGAACCGTCAGTGGCTTGAGTGGTGCTACTCGTGATTTCGCTGCCACAAATCTTGTCTTGTAATCTCCATCCTCCGTCTACCACCTCAGGTATGCACATGCTCCGAAAGCATGCATTGATGCATCACTGAAGATATAGAGTAGCGGCTTCCCAACTGCATCCTTCGGAGTCAGACATCTCTCAAAAGTTACTTCCTTTAGCTCTTCCATCTCTTGAAAGAATCTCTTCCACTCTATTTGGCATTCCTCTGGAAGAACTGCATCCCAGTCATAGCCAGCTTCCCACAGTCTCTGTAGTCCTATCTTGGCTCTGATGACATACGGTGCTGTATATAACCAATAGGATCAAATATTCGAGACACCTGGCCCAGGATACTTCTCTTGGTTAGTTTCTTATCCACGAACTTCTCGACTCTCACCCTGTAAGAGAACTCATCCCTTTTACTGTCCCAGAAGACTCCTAGCACATTTTCCTCCGCTAGACTCTCCATTAGAGTTTTCTCCATTTCATCTCCTCCTGCACCTTTTAGCTGTGTGCTTGAAGTCCAGCCTTTCACCTTAAACCCACCATTAGCAAGAATCTTGCCAATGCTCTCAGTTAAAGCTTGAGCTTCCTCTCTTGTATTTGTAGATGTGCAGATATCATCCATGTATGTATCTCTCTTCAATACATCTGCAGCCTCTGGGGACTGAGTGCGCCCTTCTTCTGCAGTGAGCCTCAATGCTGTCTGCGCCATTGCTGAAGCCGGTTTGTCACCAAAGGTAACAACCTGCATTACATATGTATCAGGCTTTCTATCAACTTGCAAGCCTCTCCACAAAAATCTGTGTACGTGTTGATCAGATTCCGGTATCAGCACCCTGTGATACATTTTGGAGATGTCCGCACAGACTGCTATTGGCTTCTCACGAAATCGTAGGATGACTCCAAACAAATTGTTCAACAGGTCAGGCCCCTTCATCCAGAAATCATTGAGACACTTGCCTTGGTACACTGATGAAGAGTTGAAGACAATTCGTATCGGTGTGCCCTTATTCTCAGGTCTCAATACGGCGTGATGAGGGATGTAATGCACAGGGCCGTTGTACGACTCCATCTCCTTGTCCGTTAACTTCCTAGCGAAATCCATCTGAACCATCTCCTTGATTTGATGGTCATAGGCCTTTGCATATTCCGCATCCTTCATCAGTCTTTTCTCAGTAGCACAGAGCATTCTCTCCACTAGTACCTTATTGTCTGGAAGTTCCCTAGGATCTTTCAACCATGGATACGGAACCAGCCACTGCTGTCCTTTCTTCTGACAAGACTCGGTGATTAACTTCTGTTCATCTGTCTCTATAGCTGGACAAGCCACACCCATGGACTTTGTCGTCCAGAAATCCTGCAGGTCAATAGGATTTCAAACCACCTGTACATTAAGTACATTTCCACTAGCTGCTCTGTCCAGGCTTGCCGCCAAATACCACCCATCCTACTGGAGATCTGCGAGCTACTAAGGGGAGCCTTCCAAAGTTGCGACTGTGCAGAGCAGGATATGAGAACAAAGGAGGCGTCTTTTTGCGCCCATTTGCGCCCATGTGCGTCGGATACGAGAGGACGCAATTTGGTTTCCAGCTCATTAAAATCTGGCTATTGTTTGGAGTTTCATTGTTACGAGATAGCCCCGCCGGGCGCGTCCGGGCGAAGCACTTGACATTTGTGAATGGGAGCTTAAACTTTGAAAAGCTTTCGCGCCCTTTCGCGCCCGGTCCGGCGCATTAGTTAGCCCTGTAATCCCCGCTTGTGTGTCGCTCTCGTCTTGCGAGATTTGACTCTGAAAAGATTTACTTTGGCTACTGATTTGTTTTAATATTATTTTACGTAGATGACATTGGTTAAAATTTTTGTTTTTATTATTTATTCCCTCTCAACATCGGAGTTCTGTAGGTGTTAATGTTGGCATGATTATTCATTATTTTATCTCCTCCTGTTCTGTTCATGATTGTGTTCAATATATCAATTTTAATACAAATTGATTTGTTCACGAAAAAAAATATTATTTTATACTTACCCCACTCTCTCTGACATTGTTTTCCTCATGCATGTTTTGACACTTTATTTGTTTCATATTACATTAAATTTGTGTATATTTCCTTTTTCTAGCGATGTTATCGCATGTTTCGGTTTCCTTGTTTTGTTTTCTTAAATCCGTGATTTTGAAAATGATACTTAATCAAGAACGTCGTAATTAGTTTCTCCTTGAAATGAATTTACAGAGCGTTTTATATGTCTTACGATTTTTTTTATGCAAATGATATCCGTATTGTCGGGAACATCATCAATTTGTTTCGTTAGAAGGAAGACGCTCATTTTCAGAATGTTGTTTCTTTGCAAAACACTAATGTTACGAACAAAATTAAATACACCGTACCCGTATCATCGGGGAAATCGCAAAACTCCCAGGGAGATTATCAATTGCAAATCAACATAGTAAATTATGCCTAAATCGTAAGAATAGAGCATGCATTAAAAAAGAAGAGCGTTACCAGGAAATGATGTTTGAAATTTCACCTCGAACATCTCAAGAAGAAATTAGGTTATCATTCTGTTCCAAAAAAATTTATCGGATATTTCTTTGTGAAGAAGGGGGTTACAGCCGCGGCCAGTTTTAGATCTAGGTCATTGTTGTGAAGAATTAAAATACGTATATATTGTGCTAAATTGGGGCCACGTGGTATCGAAAGAGCGTAGTGCGTTCTAGAACAAATACAGGCCATGGCAATTCGTTGAATTGCTTCTCGTAACATTGTTACAGAACTGTCTCGCTGTCTAAATAAGGATCCATCCCGGGATCCATCAGACATGTGTTGGTATCAAGACAGTAGTAGATGGAATTTATAATGATTGCGTTATTTTGGGCCATTGATTTTTTTTTGGGGGCTAGCCCTTATTCTTCGAGTTCTACTAGGTCATCGAGAAACACAAATAGTGTTGATATTTTCCGCAATCCCTTTAGCGCCGAAGGTAGAAAAGCCTATAGAAAAGTCAGCTGGACAATAGCAATTTAATGTTGGTCGAACAATCAGGGAGAAATACTGGACAAACAGGTACACGATATTAGCTCACGTCTTCAATATAACCAGGGAATCCTGATATAACTATTTAAGCACATGCTCACAATATGAATATAAAATCTGGCTATTGTTTGGAGTCTCATTGTCACGAGATAACCCCGCCGGCGCACTTACCGGCGAAGCGCTTGACATTTTATGAATGGGAGCTTAACCACTTTGAAAAGCTTTCGCGCCCGTTCCGACGCATTAGTTATTCCTGTGTTAAATCCCCGCGGGTGTGTCCGCTCTCGTCTTGAAAGATTTGACTCTAAAAATATTCACTTTGGCTACTGATTTGTTTAATTATAATTTGACGAATATGACATTGATTTAGATTGTTGTTCTGATTGTCTATTTCTCTCCCAACATCGAAGTTTTGTAGGCGTTAACGTTGGCATGATTGTTCATTTCTCTTCATGAATGTGTTTAATACTTGTATTATATTAATTTGTTCACGAACAAAACAGAAACGATATGTATAATTGTATTCCTTCTGTATGTTTTGACACATTATTTGTTTCATATTGCATTTATTTTGTTTTTTCCCCTTAATGGTTGCCTGATATGTTTTGCAATATTTTATTTCTCATATTGCAGCGTTCCGCTATTTGCTTTTATTCCGAAAGTATTCCTTTCGATCTTGAGATAAATTATTATACCGTAACCTCGATATGGAGAAGAAAAACACGGAACGAGCGCCTTATGATATCGACATAAGAAGAATATTACTGTACAATAATTATAAAAAGTAAAACTTTTGAATGTAAATCATGATAAAAATGGAAACTAAAGTGGAATCCAGAGCGGGTGGGGTTGATCGGAGAGACAAATAGCGTAATAATAAATAACAATACGCCCTACTTTCTCCTCTCTCCTATGTCGTTTTCCATCTTCATCTCTCGTAGTGTTTTCTGATCCGCGATTTTTGATGAGATCGCGTTTCGACGTACTCCTAAATAAAAATAGTTGATCATAATTATAACGTAGAACCAAATTTGATCCTATCTGAAATATTCATTCAAATATATAACAACCATGGAAAGATAAAGAAATAATATACAAATGTGATTTAGTGAAATGTCACAGACGAAAAGATGGCATGAGAAAGGATTGTTTCTCTCTCTGTCTCTTTCTTTGTCTCTCACTCTTTATAGCATGCTTTTTTTTCCTTTCTCCTTTTCTCTCTTTTTCTCTCTCTCTGTATTTCTCTCTCTTTCTCTCTCTCTCTTTTTTCAGCTCCATTTGCCATCTTCATCTCTGGTACTGATTTCCGTTTCGCTATTTGCTTTTATTCCGAATGTATTCCTTTCGATCTTGAGATAAACTATTATACCATAACCTCGATATGAAGAAGGAAAACACGGTACGAGCGCCTGATGATATCGAAATAAAAGAATATTACTGTACAATAATTATAAAAAGTAAAATTGTTGAGTGTAAATCATGATTTTAAAAAAAAAGAAACCGAAGAGGAATCCACAGCGGGGGCGGTTGGTGTTGATTGAAAATTATAAAACTAATTTTACGAAAAAATGAATATCTGCATTATTGCATTATCAACATTGTAAATTATGTTTGAATCGTATGGGACCTTGAATGAACAGAGCATTCCGATTTCAGAAGAAAAAAACAGTGTTTATCGGACATGATGTTCGTTATTTCCACCTCGAACAATTTGAAATCGCTTATCTGTTCCAAACATGAAATTCGATCGAATATTTATTTGCGAAGAAACTGTATTGATGGTGGCATTTGTCGTAACAATTTGTTATCATCAATTGCTCGTGAGGTTTTGACGTTTCATATTTGTGTGTGTATTGGGTTTTTACAGACGTGTATCAATCAGATATGATTATTTACGTCTGGGGACCGACCTTTAACGTCACCATCCGAAAGACGCGATTCAGTTTCGAACCTGCGTCCTCGGCTGAATCAGTTTGTAACTTCCACTGTTAGCTGGATTACAGGCGCACGCCACAACGCCTAGTTAAATATTTGTTAGCTAGCGCTAGTAAAGTCTTTTTTTTAACGTGCCTGTATATAGTTATAACGCCTGAACACGTCATGTTCACATTGGGTGTTATATAGCATACGGATATTATAGTACATGTAACTTTTACAAGCACTTTAATTGTTATTGCAACACAATGACAAAAGACAGCTCTTTGAGCAGCTAATAGTTGTTGCGCCCATTGTTCCGCACATAGGCGGCTATTACCCTTTAATCACAATAGCACCCCACCCCTACCCACGCACACATACACAATCACCATACTCGGAATAAACTATTGTAATCAATCATTTATGAAAGTAAAATAAAGATGTTTGCGCTTAGTGTTTGGATGTCACACTATCTACTGGATAGTCATAACCGCGTACAAAATCAATGTCAAGTGTTGGTGCATATCATTTTGCATTTTCACTTTATTACTTGGCCAAATTACATCCAATGAAAGGGATTTAGTAACATTACTTTGTGGACAACACATATTTTATTAATCACCCATCACTTTTTGCAATTGTCAACAAAGTTACTAAATCCCTTTAACTTGGATTTTCTCACATTATCTTATCAGTGGGCATACTAGCTCACAATAATGTAGTTACTTGATCCCTTCGATAGTGCATTTTTTCCATTGTAATTGCTGATTTGCAGAAAATGCGTTCGAATAGAGCTGCGCTCAAATTTGTGAACATATCGTTGCGTTTAGATCTATTTATTTGTCCATTAAACATATAGTATTGTACTTGTTCTATTCTTATCGATGTTAGTTATTCTATAGCTTTACATAATTATGAGAGGTTTTTCACAATTATTGGTGACATCCTATATAATGAAATATTTATTATTAAACACGTATTCGGACTCCTTTTGCGCAATTTGTCAAGAATTCTGAAAACTTATACAGTTGCACGTTATGAGACGTAGACGCGTCAACATCGCTGTTGTAATTTAGTGGGCACGTCACTCACGAGCATTGGGCACTACGGCACGATAACAACTGAGGGCCCTTTATCACTTATCACTCCTAATCGTTGTTACGAATCGTACAATGCTATGTTCCTTTTGTAATCTCCTGTTTGTCATGAGCGGCGGCGTAAACCTCTCTCTCTCACTCTCTTTCTTACTCGCTTTCTCAGCGCCATTTTCCATCTTCATCTTTGGTACTGTTTTCCGTTTCGCTATTTGCTTTTGTTCCGAAAGTATTCCTTTCGATCTTGAGATAACTATTATACCATAACCTCGATACAGTGGCGTAATGAACAAAAAAGTTTGGGGGGGCTGGCAGACAAAAAATCAGCATCACCCACTCTTACATGCAGGCCCCGCTGAACGTTTTTCAAAGGGGATGGGGGTAAAGTATTTACGATCAGGTAGAGCGTAGTGTAAATTGGCGTGGGGTCTAGGGGCATTTAATTACGGTCCAGATGAGCATATTTTGATACCTTTTTCATGACACTGGCAGGTCACTAATTGGCGTGGGGTCCAGGGGGCTGAGCCCCCTGAAACTCAGGGATTTGAGGCATTTTATAACGGTCAGATGAGCATATTTTGATACCCTATTTGTGACACTGACGGGTCACTAATTGGCGTAGGGTCCAGGGGGCGGAGCCCCCGGAAGCTCAGGGGTTTAGGGGCTTAGGCCCCCTGGTGGGTCGAGGGGGCGGAGCCTCCGGAAGCTCAGGGGTTTTAGGCATTTAATTACGGTCAGATGAGCATATTTTGATACCCTATTTGTGACACTGGCAGGTCACTAATTGGCGTGGGGTCCAGGGGCGGAGCCCCGGAAGCTCAGGGGTTTTAGGCAATAATTTACTGTCAGATGAGTATCCAGGGACCTGACTTAGGGCCATTGGTTGGGTCCAGGGACAGAGCCCCTGGAAGCTCAGGGGTTTTAGGCGTTTAATTACGGTCAGATTATCATATTTTGATACCTTATTTGTGACACTGGCAGGACACTAATTGGCGTGGGTCCAGGGGGCGGGGTCCAGGGGCGGAGCCCCAGAAGCTCAGGGGTTTAAGGCATTTTATAACGGTCAGATAAGCATTCAGGGGCCCGCCTTAGGGCCCTGGTGGGGAGGGCAGAGCCACCGGAAGTTCAGGGTTTTAGGCAATAAATTACGGTCAAATGAGTATCCAGGGGCCCGCCTTAGGGCCTAGGTGGGGTCCAGAGGGCAGAGCCCCTGGAGGCTCAGGGTTTTAGACGTTCAATTACGGTCAGATGAGCATATTTTGATATCTTATTTGGGACACTGGCAGGACACTAATTGGCGTGGGGTCCAGGGGGCGGAGCCCCTAGAAGCTCAGGGTTTCATGCATTTTATAACGGTCAGATAAGCATTCATTCAGGGGCCCGCCTTAAGGCCCCTGGTGGGTTCAGAGCCTTCAAGTTCAGGGTGTTAGGCATTTAATTACGGTCAGATTAGCATTTTTAATACCTTATTTGTGACACTGGCAGGACACTAATTGGCGTGGGGTCCAGTTGCGGAGCCCCAGAAGCTCAGGGGTTTTAGGCATTAAATTACCGTTAGATGAGCATCCAGGGGCCTGCCTTAGGGCCCTAGGTGGAATCCAGGGACAGAGCCCCGGAAGCTCAGGGTTTTAGGCATTTTATAACGGTCATATAAGCATTCAGGGGCCCGCCTTAAGGCCCCTGGTGGGTTCGAGGGGGCTGAGCCACAGGAAGTTCTGGGGTTTTAGGCATTTAATTACGGTCAGATGAGCATATTTTGATACCTCATTATTTTGTGTCACTGGCAGGTCACTATTCTTTCTTTCTTTCTCTCTTTCTTTCTATTTCTCTTTAGCAGGGGCGGATCTAGCTTTTTGCTAAGGGAGGGCGGTTTGACCAAATGACAATGCGGAGCATCGTCCACGAGCCGCGAAGCGGCGAGGCGATTTTGGGGGCTATTTTGAACCCCGGCCCGTAAGCGATGTTTTCCTGGCATCTACTAACACAATGGAGACCACAAAAGCAGTGCTTGATAACGTCTTTTAAATCAAGTAACAGCTAAAACAATTTGACCCAATGAGATGCGGAGCATCGTCCACCAGCCGCGTAGCGGCGAGGCGATTTTGGGGGCTATTTCGAACACCATAAGTGATGCGGAGTATCATCCGCGAGCCGCGTAGCGGCGAGGCGATTAATTGGGGGTGGGGGGCTATTTTGAACCCTCGTAAGTGATGTTTTCCTGGCATCTACTAACACAATGGAGACCATAAAGCAGTGCACGATAACGTCTTTGAAAATCAAGTAACAGTTTAAACAGATTGACCCAATGACGATGCAGAGCATCGTCTACGAGCCGCCCAGCGGCGAGGCGATTTTTGGAGGCTATTTTGAACTACCGTAAGTGATGCGGAGCATCGTCCACAAGCCACGTAGCGGCGAGGCGATTTTTGGGGGGCTATTTTGAACCCCTGGCCCGTAAGTGATGTTTTCCTGGCATCTACTAACACATTGGAGACCATAAAAAGCAGTGCATGATAACGTCTTGTTAAATCAAGTAACAGTTTAATACACAGTTATATCCAGAGTTATCATGACTTGTGTTTGGTTAAGTTACCAGATGAGTTGAATATCTTCTCACAATATTTGCACTTGAAAGGTTTCTCTCCAGTGTGCGTTCTTTCTTTCTTTTTTTCCCCTTTTTTTGGGCGGCCCAGTTTAGTATACTGTTTTCCAAAAAAGTGGGGGGGCGGAGCCGTGTCGTTCTGCGGGCCCTGCTATGTAAGCCTCTAAATAAGCATATTTCTTGCCTGACTGTAAATTTAGGAATTTGTAATTTTCCAACAAATGCATACAAAATTATAATTTAATAAAAAGTGAGGAAAAATCTCGGATAATTATGTCATTTCAGCAACATTTGTAAATCACCGGTATCGAATTAGAAATGATCCACGTTTGAATTTTATTGTGACACTGGCAAGACACTAATTGCCCCCATCAGTACGCCTGTGGCCCCCCCCAACTACACCTTGTTGGCGGGAAAATCGCAAATGACCTCCCTACCTATCTTCTTTCTCTCTTTCTTTCCTTACCTTTTCCTCCCCTTCCCTTTCCCTTCCCTTCCTTCTCTCTCTTTTAGGTTTGCTAGGGGAGGCAAGGGCCTTTCGCCCCCGATCCACATGTTGTTGGCGGGATTAAACGCAACTGATCTCCTTCTTTTCACCCTTTCTTTTCTTCTTCCTCTTTTTTGTTCCTTTTAGCTCTCCTCTTTCCTTTTCCTTCTCTTTTTTTTGGCGGCGGGGTGAGGCAAGGGCCTTTTGGCCCCCCTCCCCGCCGATCCACAACTTGTTGGCGGGAAAATTGCAACTGATATCCCCCTTTTCTTTTCTTCTTTCTCTTTTTTTCCTTCCCTTTATCTCCTCTTTTCATTTTTTCCTTCTCTCTCTCTCTTTTTCTTTTTTCTTTGCGGGGCAAGGCCCCCCCCCCTGGATCCGCACCTGTGGAACATTCCCTCCGGAAATGACCCTCCTCGCCGCATCCAAAACAAACCCTGAGCGCAGGCGACTGCGCATTCCCCCGCGTACCGCCTAGAGCTGCCGCGATATAAGCTCTAGTCTAGACTTTTCGCTAAACTGGATATACGGTTATCTACTAGTACTAGTGTTTCTGTTAGTGGACACCAAGGCCCATATAAAAAAAAAGAACATTTTGCTCTTCCTGGCTATTTGGGAATGTGTCAGTTTGCAACAGAAATGGAGAACCGCGCATTTTGTTGAAAATCATGTGATATATCACGAACATTTATAAATCACTTTTATGGAATTGAAAATAAGTCATGGTTTAATTTTATTTTGGGGGGCTAGCGCCCCAAGCCCCCCCACCAGTACGCCAGTGCCTCGATATGAAGAAGGAAAACACGGTATGAGCGCCTGATGATATCAAAATAAAAAGAATATTACTGTACAATAATTATAAAAAGTAAAATTGTTGAGTGTAAATCATGATTTAAAAAAAGAAACTGAAGAGGAATCCACAGCGGGGCGGTTGGTGTTGATCGGAGAGACAAATAAGCATAATAATAATAACAATACGTCCAACTTTCTCTCTCTCTCTCTCGTTTTCTCAATGTCATTTTCTATCTTCATCTCTCATAGTGTTTTCTGTTCCGCGATTTTTGATGAGATCGCGTTTCGACTTACTTCTAAATAAAATTAGATGATCATAATTATAACGTAGAACCAGATTTGACCCTATCTGAAATATTCATTCAAATATATAACAATCATTGAAAAATAAAGGAATAATACAAATGTGACTTAATAAAATGTCACAGACGAAAAGATGACATGAGAAATGATTGTTTTTTTTTCTCGCTGTATGTCTTTCTCTATATCTAGCATAAATACTCTACCAAAACCGAAGAAATCTTGAAGAGGGAGACAAGAAAAAATAAGTATGAAAAGGACACAACAAATTACCCCAAAAAAAAGGATTCTAAAGCGGAAAATGATAGGAAAACGTAATATTTTGTAAGTATTGGCAAATTTTGACAAAGTATATACAAACAAAATGACACAGAAATATTTGAAAGTATTTTAGACCTATATAGAATATACGAAAAGAGTTATGTCTTAGACCCCTACAGCTAAGTTACGTAAGAGGAACAATGAACGCGGCCAAGGGTAAAGTTCGTTGTCATGGTTGTAAACTCCAACAATAGAAGAACGGAACGGAAGTTACGTAAGAGGAACAATGAACGTGGCCAAGGGTAAAGTTCGTTGTCATGGTTGTAAACTCCAACGGAAGGAACGGGTTAACAAAGTTTTATTGACATGATAGGTTGAACGAGAACACAGATGGAGACGAAGACAAATAAATTAAATTCTCACGTTGTTTGCACTTCTTTCTTTATTGTTTCGTAACATATAATGAATTAACTATATTTTCAATATCATTTATTTTCTAATAAATAAAAGACTACCAAGACTACGGCGATTAACTCGTTATAAGCCACACCCTTTAAAAAAAAACACTAGAACGCGATGCGGAAATAAAACACACTGAAGCACAATTCCAATTTCACGCAAATCCTGACGTATTCAGAGAGGGAGGGGAGGAGGGAGATAGAGACAGACAGACAGAGACAGACAGAGATAGATAGATAAATAGATAGAAGGAGAGAGAGAGAGAGAGATGATTGTGATGAATTATGATTTTGTTCTAATCTCTGTCATTCATTTAGTTCTTTCCATTACTAACAAAACAAATCAAATATGCGTACAAAAATTAAAAAAATATTTTATTGATACAGCAACCTCACAGAGATGTATAGATAGAGAAAAATAAACAAAATTAAGCGGGAGGCAAAAACTAAAACAAAATGAATATTTCAAATTATGAGAAACGAAGTCGAAAGCATTCAAAGTAAATATTATTTTTGTTTTCGAGAATAAAACAATGTTCATCTCAAAATTCATTTCCCAAATAGTCCTATATTTGATTTGCACATTTAAAAGAAAGGGCATTAAGTGTAGATCATGGCATAATGTTGGTCAGAATATAGTTACAAAATGTGTCGAAAACCCATGTAAAACGAAGGCTTAGGCCTATTATGTATGGCTCGGTTGATAATCGGCCGAGCTTTAGCAGACGACAATCATTGACAATGGGAAATAAATGGAGGTATCGACCGATCTGCGCGTGCGGCGGTGCTTACGCAATTTGTGTTGTGAGTGTATTGAAAAGGAAAGACGTGAAGCTTCAGCAAAATAAGACGGCAATTTCCCTCAAAATAACAGACCTTATTTTTCGTATTGATGAACAAAACTTATATTTTGGAAAGAAAAAAGTCTGATCTTTAATTTTTACATTTACTAAAAATCACGAAAATGACTGAATGAGGCGCAATGAGCAATGAAAGTAGAAAGCACCGCCAAATTTTCAATTACTGGCGATGTAACCGAAGTCGCTCCGTCACAGGGGAAATAGGGACTTTTAGATTTTACACGTCGAGAACGTGGACTGCCACGGTGTATCTTTTTTTAAGGTAATGTGACGTCCTTTTAAGGCACTGCCGGGCACGGGCCAGTGCCTTGAAAGAATGGCACACGTTGCAGTCCACTACGTTGACGCGCAAATCTAAAAGTCCCTAAAACAGGGACTTTTAGATTGTACACGACGAGAACGTGGACTGCCACGGTGACATTCTTTCAAGGTAATGTGACGTCCTTTTAAGGCACTGCCGAGCACGGGCCAGTGCCTTGAAAGAATGGCACACGTGGCAGTCCACGTTCTCGTCGTGTAAATCTAAAAGTCCCTATTCGCCGTGCGTGCAGGCTCGCTCTCAAAGGGTTATGCTATTTTTTTCACTTTCTCTTGTAATGTTGTCCACCTTCTTTTAGCTAACCCTTTTGTGCTATAGTGTATAATGCCCGATGTATATTATTTCTGTCAATAACATATAATGAACGTATCATTTTATTTTGATGCAACAGAGATTTACATTCAAAATCAAAACTTTTACTCTCTATTATTTGTGTACAGTAACATTATTTTCGAAACATTCTTCTCATTTCGACATTATCAGCCGCTCGTTCTCTATTTTCGTCCCCTATAATAAATATAAGGTATAATGGGTACATCATCAGGGATATGTTATAATAATTTATCTTCTTCATATCATTTTGATGCAACAGAGATTTACATTCAAAAGTTTTACTGTTTATAATTATTGTACAGTAATATTCTTCTCATTTTGAAATCATTAGGCGCTTGCTCTGTGTTTTCCTCCTCCATATCGAGGTTATGGTATAATAATTTATCTCAAGATCGAAAGAAATACTTTCGGAATAAAAGCAAATAATGGAATGGAAAACAGTACCAAAGATGAAGATGGAAAATGGCGCTGAGAAAGCGAGTAAGAAAGAGAGTGAGAGAGAGAGAGAAAGAGACATACAGAGAGAGAAAAACGTGGAAACGAGATCTCATTAAAAATCGCGGAACAGATAAGAGATGAAAATTGAAAACGACATTGAGAAAACGAGAGAGAGAAAGTTGGGCGTATTGTCATTTATTATTATGCTATTTGTCTCTCCGATCAACCCCCACCCGTTCTGGTTTCCTCTTTAGTTTTCATTTATCATGGTTTACGTTCAGAGAGAGAATACAATTTTTGTTAATGACAGAATTAACTTTCGGAATAAAAGCAAATAACGGAATGGAAAACACAACCAAAGATGAAGATGGAAAATGGCGCTGAGAAAGCGAGTAAGAAAGAGAGAGAGAGAAAGAGACATACAGAGAGAGAGAAAAACGTGGAAACGAGATCTCATTAAAAATCGCGGAACAGAAAACACTATAAGAGATGAAGATTGAAAACGACATTGAGAAAACGAGAGAGAGAATTAACATGTAATTGTGGAACAATGAATGTGTAAAAGTGAACCACTTTTGTACGCGTTCCTATTGGTTCACTTTTACAAGCGCTGATTCTGCCGATGTTTCACTTTTACACTTGTAAAAGTGAAACAAATATGAGGTGGAGCGCCATCGTAGTATATACGCACGCCGAACATTATTATTTTTATTTTTAATTCCTTCATTCTATTTGACTATTTCAATTCGGAAGTGTCTCAAATAATTTTCAAAAATTAAAGTAATATTTTAGAATTAACTCCTTCTTGTGTTTTACGATTTTGAATCATTTAAAGACAAATATGATGTATTTGACTCTTGAATGTACGAATTTATCGAAAGCTACGCTGTCAACAATCAACCCAAGTCGACGTACGCGATCTATTGGTCCTGAAAAGGTAGCATAAATTTCCGTTTTTTAATCATTCTGATTAGTTAAGTAATCTTATTTTGCTTCCGTATTAAGAAAAGTATATATGTAATAAGTTTTAATTGCCAATGAATTCAGCAATTCAAACTGAAGCCATGATCAGACAAACCAACGGAACCGGTCAACCAATTTAGCAAGGAAAGTTTTAATTTTCAGCATCCAGCGCTAGCGGGAGCGCGCCTAGGCCGAAGCCTAAGGCGACATCGTACCGTTGATGACCGTCACCGGCGCGGCCTCGGTGTTGTTAAATAAGAATGATCATGATGAATGTTAGACTTGGAGCCGTTAATATTTCTAGGTGTATACCTTTAAAGGCAGGGTATAACATAAGACTAACATGATAAGATGTCAGACACTACCTGAGCCACCTAACTTCCACTTCCACTGTAAAATAAGGTTTAGTGTTGTACTTGTAGATCTAGCTAGTTATAGCTACAGTACAGAGCTCAGAGTCTAGACCCTAGATACTAAGATAGTATCTAGAGTGACTAGACCCTATGCACATTTCATCTAAACTTGACTTTACTAGTTTTACCTGGTTTTGAATAATTAATTGGGAAAATTACCTCAAACAAATGTCAATAACAGTTGAAACACATTTTCATGTCTAGTATATTGTCAATTATTGATGCCAGTATTAATTTGGTCTTAAGGCTAAGGCTATACGTAGGGTCTAATTGTGATAATTAATGCAAATTTTAAAGTTTATTGATGAGAATTTCAACATGATTTCAGGCTAATAATGATCATAGAGTCTATATTTGTCCAGGGAGTAGTTGTCCAGATACGAAATCAATATTGTTTGTATACAGAGCGCATGTTTGCTCTCCATATGAATTTTATTATGATATAGTCTATATTTAATTAAAGGCATCGTTTAACAATGTTAAATCTGAGATGCATGGCCCTACGTGTTATCAGTGTCTGTGATATGGTGTAATATTAAAGCCCTAAACAAAGTGCGCTTCAAAATGATCATGAAGTGCCTCAAAAAGTAAAAATCTTTGAGTGACCGGTTTTACCATACTCATTTTCCACAATAGACTGTAGTGTTATAAAAACCGTTAGGAAAACGAAAGATGAAATTTCGATTTCCAATCATAAATATCTTGATAATCAGACAGGCGATCGGCTTGAAAAAGTTATGGGATTCCTGACTGACCTAAAGATTATAATTATGATTGCAGCATGAGCTAAATCCAGGATTTTGTTTCAGAATCTGAGGCAATGTTACCAAGTCACTTTAAATCAATCCCAAAATAAATAAATGACAAAATCGACAAATTCAGAAGTTCAAAATGTGGGGGTTGGCCTCTCTTTTTAAAAGAAGTAACATGTCGGTTTGCATCATAGTCATACAGTATTCTTCCTAGAAATGTTCTCGTAATACAATGTATTGCCTATTGGCAATGTTATAATAACCAAGTTTATTATCATCTGCTTTGATCTTTAAATACGAGATATACATGTACATGTAGAATTGTAGATATATATTTTTTTCATTCAGAGTAGATGCAGACACATTCCTTGCTCTATATAGATTTCACATATACTGTTTTGATCTGAAGTAGATATTGATACACTGTACTATATAGTTATAATATTTTGTAGTTATACTGATTGTATTTTTAGTACTTTGTACTTTTTTAGTAGATAAGAATATATTGAATTGATCTATAGTGGATGCAGATATACTATTTTCATATATAATAGATGTAAGTTAGATGTTTATATTCATTTATTGTTCTATGGATGTAGGTATAATGCTTTGATCTGTAGTAGATGTAGATATACTATTTTGATATATTTAGTTCTGTTTTTATTTTCAGATAGAAGGTAGCACAGCTATTGAGGTTCTGTTTGGGGATGCATGATGGAGATGGTGGTAACTGGTAAGAAAAGTGTTGCTGATTTAATTTACTTTTTTCAATTTAATTCTTTTTGTGTGTATAATTGAGTGTCCAAACCACACATATTTATGTTTTCCTAATTCAATATTGAAATTTAAAAGGTATTTATTGACACAGGGCTGTATTTCATTAGAATTTTTTGTTAAAATACTTGATATAAATACATTAATAGCAAATTACAGTCATAATTACTCATTCAATATTAGAATATTATTAGAGAAAGGAATCAATAATTATAAAATGGAAGAAAAAAATTAATTAGAGGCTGGATGGATACAAGAATAACGACAGAGGGGCTACGATAAGTGAACAAAATATGAGGTAGAACCAGTGAAGCATGAACAATTAAGGCTCATTCAAATATGATGTGGTAAACTGCAGCAAAACAACTCCCCTTTTTAAACATGTATTAATGGCAACTGCACGTAACAAAGGTCCTAGCTACGCTTATTTACTGAGATCTGTGTTATAAGATAAAGAAAGTTGAAGCAGATTACAGTTCATGTCATTAAAAAAATGGCAGTATACTGCGGCATATTAGTGGACAAGGCTTAAGAAGGGATAATCACAATTATAAGAATAATAAGACAGTACCGGTAAGTAGGAATAAATTAATAATAACAATAATATTCTGCTTCTATATAGCGCTTAATACATCAACAATGTCTCTAAGTGCTTTACAGATATATATATTACCCAGGTCATCAGATTCAGGCTTGCCCGCACACAATGTATGCACATTCTCCACTCCCTGGGAGCTTCCAGCCAGGTGTCATTTTACAGACGCTCACAATGCTGAACAAACTACTTTCGCATCCTAACGGGTACCCATTTAACACCTGGGTGGAGAGTGGCAATTGTAGATTAATGTCTTGCCAAAGGACGTTAGTGTTGTGCCGAGATTTGAACCCCGTACCTTGTGATCTGTAGTCGGGTGATTTATCCACTAGACTAATAACTCTACTGTCTATACCAACTGACATGACTGATGTAACTTGTATCTACATGTACCACTGGAAATGTATTTAAGAGTCTTTTCTGTCATTGCTAATTTGTATAGATGATTTTATACAATAGATTTAAAAGTTGAATGTGCAGATTTGACATGAGAAAATCAGACTCGATTTGGAATTAAAGTATAGGTTTATATACCATGTAGAGGTGCCGTGGTCGAGTGGATATGTCACGGGACTGTGGATCACAAGGTCGGCGGTTCGAGTCCTGCCACGGCACTAATGTCCTTTGGCAAGACATTAATCTACATTTGCCACACTTGACCCAGGTGAGGTAAATGGGTACCTGGTAGGATTATTCCTTGAAATGCACTGCGCTGATAACGGCTGCCAGAGCTAAAGCTAGGGTAATAATTTCAAAACTCTTTGGAAGCGCATAGGGACGTTATATAATGTGATTGCCATATACAAGAATAGGTTTGCAGTAAATTTCAGTATCTTTATTTTAATCATCGTAGAGAATTTTATATTCAGCTGTCAGAGATAGTATTAAAGTACCAACTTTTAAAGCACCATGACATAATACCATAACAATTTCTTTTGTTATAGCTCTTGTATATGAACAAGTTTAAAGGGCAATCCAACCTTTGAAATAAGTTCATTAATTTGTATTACAGCAGAAAAAGAAGGGAATGAGAATGGCGATAGAGTGAAATGTATTGGGCCAGTAATAAGAAAGTTATGAATGTATGAAATATGAGATCACTAAGTCTATGAGAATCTCAAATTGGCAGTTTGGTGAATGGATTATGACATAGTCTTGGATAACTCTCTCATTTGTTCTTTACAAAAAAGTCATCAGTTTCTGTTTTTCTTGTAAGTGCCTTCTCCCTTTGGGCAATATTCAAAATATATTATAGATAGCATAGTATTATAGGTCCTCTAAAGAGAATTGACCCTCCTGAGTCATAATTTTTTAATATTTGAATTTCAGTCACTTTGTGCGTTGGAACAAATGGAAAAGTTGTCCGCCCTACATCACAGAGACATTACAGATCCAGTCAATTTGGAAAGCCTTTACCTATAGTGAGTATAACTTTCAAAAATGCATAACTTTCTCATTTTTTCTGATTTCATTCAAACTTCACCAGCCTACTTCTCTAATTGTTCTGCTCTCCTCTAGAGTAGTTTGCTATCGAGATTGGATTACCCTTTAACTGCATTTAGGCATAGCCAGGGGACACAATGGGGCCATGCCTAGTAACCCTAATGCTAACCAAATTTTTGCACCAGTTATTCATTTTTGATTGATTTTAAATATGATTGATTTTTAATATTTGAATAGGTTGACATAATTTTGTTGATTTGTACAATTTTTAGTGATTACACTTTATTGTGAATATGTTCACTTTCCATGCTACTATAAACCTTTTATCTAAAGGTTCTGCCTCCAGCACGATGTAATATGTATTCTTAATTGCCTTTGTTTAAACTATTTAGATAAAATCTTTGATCATGCTATTTTATATTTTCTTATCAAATTCTGTGTTCGTGCTAAATTTACAGATGTATATTAGACTGTAACATATTTAAAAATTGTTATTTTCCTTTTTCTTGTAATTTTCTTTTCTTTATTTTTTAGCAGCAGATGAGACATTCATGATTAGTTATAATATATTTAATTTTTAAGTTTTCTTCCTTTAAATCTCTTTGCAACACAGTACTTATGCCTGACCATTAAAGCACAACCAGGAGTGAGTTAGAAGTGAACAGAGCAGGCCATACAAGGAAATGCCCTATTCATATTTCTCCAGTTACCTGACGCAAACTGCCTGGAGGAGTTCATTGGGTATACATGTACCGGTATCTGCTTTTTTATTTACATCTGGGGACGGATCTTTACTGCTACCATCTGTAAGAGGAAACTCATTTTTGAACCACGATCCATTGGAGTTGGTTGGTAGGCCAAGACAGAGAGCCAAACACAAGATAGACACTATATTGGTCTGGTTGGGGTAGAAACAAAGTGATACCAACCACTGTCAAAATATGCCAATTACAATCAAGGATCACATGGCCACAAACCTGCTTTAGAGGTCTTAGAGTTGGTGAGCTTGCATACTGCAGTGTAGATTGATAAAGGATGCTTGACAAGCATGAAGATATGACACCGTGCAAGGTATATTTGGAACATGTGTTCTGTTTGTGCTACACCTCTACAATTATTTAATGAAATGCCCATTGCCAGGTGAATGATTCTTCTTGCAAAACTGAACAAGCTCCATCTCAACTCCTTCCAGACTTTGCTTTCCTCGTTGAAGGAATAATGAAGAGCATACCCTCAAACATGGCTTTTTTTTATCCCAATGATGCTCATTGATTTCCTGCTCATGGCTGCTGAGTTGACTCACTGTATGTAGAACAAATTGGACTTAAAGGGCAAACAACTTTTGTAATAAGTTCATTTGTATGTAAGCAGAAAATATAATGCTACGGTCACAAAGGTCCGTACGAACGATAATTTCGTACGAATCTCCGTTTTTCCATTGTCTTCCCGAATTTCCATTGTCTGAAAATCGTTTGTACGGTCTTCGTAGCAGTTCGTAATGGCATTTGTGACCGAAGCTTCAGATGAACAGAATGGCAAAAGTTTGAAATAAATCAGAATAATGATAAATTTTGTATGAATGTTTGAAGGATGAGATCACTAAAGCCATGTGAATCTCAAACTGACAATTTGGTCAGTGAATTGTGACGTAGTTGCAGATAACTCTCCTGTTTGTCATACATGTATAAAAAATATAATTAATTTCTCTTTTTCTCTTGCCTTCTCCCATGGGGCACTACCAACAATATAATAAGGATAGCATATTATTATAGGTCCTGTAAGAAAAAAGACCCTCCTAATTGATACATTTTGAAGAAGAAAAAAAAAGACACTTTAGTCATCTTGTGTGTTTAGCAAATGGGCAAAGTTATCCAGTACCACATCACAATGACATGACCGATTCAGCCAATCTGAAGTGCCCATACGAATAGTGATTACAACGTTCAATGAGTCATAACTGTCTTATTGAGTGTCTGAATTGTTCCAACTTTCTATGATTTTTCTGCATTCTTTTAGAGTGGTTGTCTGTTAAAGGAAATTAACCTCAAACTTCATGTTCATTTCAGTTTGTAGGCCATTTAAAACATTATCTGAAAAATATAAAACATCATACATTTGACGAAAGGGAGGATGTTAACTCTTCTTCAGAATCCTTGGTCTTTCGTGGCTCTGAGAATTTTCAGAACGTTGCCATTGTGTTTGCGCACGGCCCGTTCTGTGACGTATCGCATGGATTCGACCGCTATTGCGTATGTACGTTTCCCTGCTGTAAACTGTAAAATGATCACTGCAGATCACATCGTTTTCCTGTCGTACTTGTCCTTTTTGTCCAGAAATTTCTCCACCTTCAGAGCTGCTACCTATAGCTTGAATATTTCACTGCTATTGTGTTGGTCTGGAAACCGATGAAACGGTTTCCCTTTTTTTTTCGAGGAACAATTATTACAACCAAACACTTGGCAGTACACCATGTTTGACGTGTATTGCATATAACGCACGCGCTGCGCTCTACATCAGTTCTCCTTGTGATACGTCACAACACGGAAGTTTTGAAGGGAAATTTCGACAAAAGGGTAGTTTCCTTGGGGAGCAGACGACGTCGTAAATATGTACTTGCAAGACGATATTATTTGGCCTACAGCAATGCTTTTTATATCAAATGAAACATTGTTTTACTCTCATGTCATGTCATGGTAATGCGTTATAGTCGAGAGGTTAATTCCCCTTCAATGTTGGATTTTGGATAGGGAAACTTGCACATTAATAACAATGTAGGGATTTGGACAGGAACCATGAATTTTTAAATTTCAATCATTTAGATTAAAATATGAAATTGATATTTTCTTCTTTTTTATACATGCAAACTTACAGTTTCGTCAGTGTTTGAATGCAGCAATTGTTATTTTATTCATATAGAAGTTTTTAATGTATTCATTCAAAGAGCTAATGGAATTTCACTAGATTTAATAACTTAATGATCTACATGTGCGCAATATTTGAGGTGCAAGCGTACAGCTAAATCCTCATTTTTTAAATATAAATAATCGGTAATGGTATTGTGCAATTCTTGGCGCTAAAGGATGATGTCCAGGCGAAACACAGGTGAACTTGTTCGTGAACATGCCAGGACAAGCCAATTCATATTTTTATTTATTCATATTTCATATACATGTATTCATTTGTTGAGTGTACCTTGAGATCAATTTCTAAATTTTTTATGTTTTTCTATTTGAGATAAACTGTACTTGAATTTCCCATGTTGTAATTATTAAGGTTGACTAATGGACGATGGACTTGAATGGTGGTTTGATGGTTTAAAGGTACTATGTCCCATTTGCAGGCCCAAAAAATGAAAAGGTTAAATTCCAACGGCATTTGAAAGATAATACTAATTTAGAACTTCCCTAAAAAAGGGGCTTGAAAATGTCTTTAAGTGGGAAAATAACAACTATTAGTTGTCGAATCGACTTAAGTGATAGCAATACAGTAAGTAATAGTCTGATTTTCAGACCATTGTACCGAATGGTCGTACGTTTTGTGCTGCGCAAAGATTCAATCAGTTTAATTTTGGCCATTACAAGAAGTGGGTTATTGATGTAGACAAATGCTCATGTACCCTTTACAGCTCATTTTATGTATGTTATTACCAAAGAAGAAAAAAGCCAGTCAGTCACTCAATAGTGTCTGACAGTGAAGTCTAGCAAGTAAACGGGTTTCCTTGCATAATTTGAATATTAGGACACTGCTAACGTTTAAATTTCACAGATAGGACATACATGACATATTCATAATTCCTGCAAAGATCTACAGAATTTGATGTTGGCTGCAAAAGGAACGTATCTTTAAATCTATACAAATTTATTTCAATAGTATATGGACTATTTATTACAAGATGATAGCTACTTTAGAACACTGATCAAAATGTATGTCAAATATAAGAGGGAGCTTGGAACAATAGTAATTATGTTATTATATGAGGCATATTTATGGTTAAAGATAATCATAGTTTACAAAGATTTACGACCAGGTTAATTATCTTGTTATATGTACATTCAAGTTCATTATGATGGGCTTTCATTGTGGTCTACATGTTTTATCATATACATTGCTGCTCCTTAGCAGTCATGGATTTAAAGTTGAGTCAGAATACTTTATTGATCCCAACTTCCCATGATGTAACTTACCTAGTGAATTTAGACTATATTGCTAAATTTCTCGGAAAAGGTAAACAGGTTTTTATGATTTGTACATGTGTATGCCAAAATTTATTTTAAAAGCATTTCAAGATAAATATACAAATACATGTATTCATATAAAAGTGCATGTAACTCAGAATACCATCCGAAATGTGTATTTACTTCATTATATTATCTTGTTATATCAATAGCTTTGTTTTTCAGGAGTATGAGGGCTAAGCTGCCTAAAAAATATGTAGAAACAAATAACTGGGACCAACAAATTCACTTTTGTATATACGTGTATTTAATAACAGTGTAATTCATTATTAGGTTCAAATGCTATGTGATACCATTGTGTGGACATGTATATATCTATATACATACAGTGCCGTTATTTGTGTATTTATTTTGAAGAGAGTCACAAAAGGTTTTGTGCATTTCTCAAATTTCTTTCCTTGCATTGTGAATAATGCATGTAATAAAGCTCAAAGCTATGATCAAACTGAGGCATGTGGCTTGTCATTGTTCAAATCTCACCTGCCCAGGACAAAAAATTAAAATACATGTACTACTACTACTACACTGTATGCAACACAACCCCTTTTGAAAAGTGGAGGAAAGGAAGTAGAAGAGAGAACACCTTTAAAAATATGGGAGAAAAAGAAATGGTTAAATAAAGAGGAAGATGAGGAAGACAAATGAGAAATACATGAGATTAAAATTAATACATGCATAAAAATAAAGTGAAAAAGAGCGGCATATGGATTTAATATTTGTTGGTGGTTGTGTGTTTGTTAGGGGATGAGATGATGGGCTGTGAGTGCTGCTTTTGCAAGTAGTGTCGAGTGACGAAAACATTGGCTCTTTAAGTTAAATTAATTTCACAAGTAGATACAATGAATGACAGTCTAGTTTCAATCAATATTATCTTAATATTATCTTAATGACTTAAATTAATGACATTACACCTCAAAGGGTAAAGTTGACATTACACTTTCCAGCTAACAAATTTTGTATTGCCGAAGATTTGATCCCTCCTTTTCTCAAAAGTTTGAGCTAAATGGCTTATTTTTAGTATTTGATAGCATGGATAGTTCAGCTGGGCATGTACCGAACAAATTTATTCTTGAGTGATGCAACAAAGAATTACCAACTCGTAGACAAAGGGGCAAAAAATTTCATATTCAGATTTCACTTTCAAATTAAATTTATTTACCATTTAAAAAAAAATAGCAAAAACATAAATAACATGACAAAAATATATATTTGATAATAAAGATGTTTCAGGGAAACATCAGGAAATAATGATTGAACTCTACTAACTTAATAATACAATCAATATATGAATCACAAGTTATGACCTTCATGATAATTGATTTATTTTTTTGTAGAAAATAGTGAGATATGTTAAAAAGCTAATTTTTATGCTTGTTTATTACATGCATAAAAACTAACTTTAGGTAACGTATTAGTGGGTCATTGAAAATGAACCAGGGCCACAATCACCACAGTCTTCCCTACATATCAAAGCATGCAATGTTACTATCATATATTATGATTAAATAATTATAATGTGAATATGTTATGTTACCATTATTTTCTCTCACATACAAATACAGTACAAAAACATTGTTAATATACATGAACATATCTTTGTTTTAACTTATCCCTAAAGAGACCGATTGATTGATTGAAATTGTATGTACATGTATAAAATAATAAACACACATGGCCGCTAGGCAGCTGGATTAAGTTGGATATACATGCATCATGTAAAGCAATACAAGTTGGGGGAAAAGAACAATACAATCGGTTATTACATATTCATAATTTACAAGCATATCATAACAAATTTGTAGCAAAATAAACATATAGATTATTGCACCAAAAAGAAAGAGAGAGTAGAGAGAAAAGGAGAGAAAGAGAGAAGAAAGAGATATATACTTTGACAGAATGAGAAAGAAAAGCTAAGGCAAAAAGGGAGAAAAAATAGATAAAGGAAAAGAAAGAGAGTGATTACTATAGACAGGTAGAGACAAAAAGAAAAAGCAAGTAAGCAAGAGAGAGGGGAAGAGTGGCAAAGAGAGAGAGAAGACAGAGAAAGTAATTGGTAGAAATATAGAGGGAGAGTGAAACAAAAAAGAAATATCCATACACTATATCAAAATATAAAACAAAGTCATTTTCCAGTTGTAGTCCAAGAGAGGATATTAAACAGTAAACAATTATACTGAAACTAATCATGGGAACATGTTAGATACAGTATATTGATATCAAAAGATAATAACCAAAACAAGCTATGGGATATGTGAAGAATTTTTAATGTACGCCTCATTTTTCTATGAATTTTAACAAAAGTATGTATTAATTGACAAGCAATATGAGGCACATTTTTGTCAATGTGATCTTTTAAGTTATCCCAACGACGGCAAAATACACTTATAAATAGCAAAAAATTTCTATAAACATTATCTTCATTTTGTATCTAAACCTAGAACAATGTTTTTTTAAATATTACAAAAGGTCAGTATGTGTGACATAAGTACCAACAATTTTGACAAGCACTATACATGGCTGGTCTTTGACCAGATATTAAGAAGAGGGAAATAGAGAACAAACAAAAATTATTAGATGTAAAATCTTCCCTTTGATACTGTATTTATTGTGAGATATAAAAACTCATCATTCTTTGAAATATATAATAAAATGTGCTTTCTTCATTTTCAATTTATAACAACAGTGTACCATGCAATTGCTTATACTCTCAAGATATGTGTCTTAAGTGAGCATGAAACAATTTGTATTACAAAAAAGGTTTAATAATACCATGATTGAAATTTATTGGCAACATTTTCTGTTTAACAATAACAATACCGGTAATAATAATAATAATAATAATAATAATAATTATAATAATTATGATAACAACAATAATAGCAATTATACTCCTACTACCAATAATAATGCATATACACATGAACATGTAATTGGATGTATATAGTGCATTTCCACAGGATACAAGGCACTACTAAGTACCAAATATACTTTACCAATTTGAGTAAACATATTTACATTTATTTGGGTGATGCTCTATTATCTGCTGATTATAAGGTGATTTTGGTAGGCAACATGATCAGCATGCTTTTTAGCTTCTGCTTATTAAATCCAATCCATCTCTACACAAATGATGTATCAAAATTAGACTTTTGAGGGCTATTCAATTACATGCACGCCAAAAAAAATATCTTGAGAGAGCTAGTACAAATAATCATTTGCTACACAGCTACATGTTATATTCTGAAGACCAAAGAAAATGTACCTGTATACTCTGCCAGTGGAACGTTATGTAATTTGAAATTCCAAAATTCTAATTCCTAATTTTAAAATAGTGTTAAACTAGTAGTGCAAAAGTGTATCCAAACTATACAATTATACCCATTTAAGAATTAATTGAGTAACAACAATCCAGCCATTACTAGTTTTCCTAAGTACCACTGTGTTGTGACAAATATATCCAACTAGTCAAAGGGCTAAAGACACCCTGGGTTACCAATGAATTTGTTAGTTTGTCTCATGAGAGAGATTAACTTAGCAAAAGGCTGATAAATCAAACCATCCACAAGCTCGGCAACATTTTAAAGCTTGGAGGCATTTTAAAACTTGCCAAGCAAATCTTATCTAACAAGAGTAACCCTTCTGAATTATGGAAAGTTCTCAAGATTCTTACCCCTAACTCAACACATGGTGTACCCACTAGCTTAAACCTACATGCTTGTTCTAAGACCGAACCTCTCATATTTGCCAATGCTTTCAATCAGTTCTTTGCATCAATTAGGAGTTAGGCTGCTTCCAAATACCCCTACGAGGGGCGAGGAGCAGTGGCGTAATGAGCAAAAACGTTTGGGGGCAGAAAAAATCATCACCACCACTGTTACATGTTACATGCAGGCCCTGCGAACGTTTTTCAAATTTGGGGCTAAAGTATTTACAATCAGGTAGAGCAAAGCTAGCGAAGCAAGTGGAGCGTAAATTGACATGGGGTCCAGGGGCGGAGCCCCTTGAAACTCAGGGGTTTTAGGCATTTAATTAAGGTCAGATGAGCATCCAGGGACCCGCCTTAGGGCCCTGGTGGGGTCCAGGGGGGCAGAGCCCCGGAAACTCAGGGGCTTTAGGCATTTCATCACGGTCAGATGAGCAACCAGGGGTTCGCCTTAGGGCCCTTGGTGGGGTCCAGGGGGCAGAGCCCCCGGAAGCTCAGGAAAAATCATTCCATTTCAGCAACATTTGTAAATCACTGGTATCGAATTAGAAATAAACCACGTTTGAATTTTACATCAGTACGCAAGTGCGAGGGCAGAGTGAACGAGAGGGGTGAAGGTGATGGAAGTGACTACCCCTCACAGGTTTTTGAAGTTTTGTTGTATTAAAAATTACATTCCTTAGCAAAACTATAGTATAAAAACAAGCAATATACTTTTTCACACTTCACTTTTCTCGGTAGTTACTTGTACATTTTGAAGGATATTATGCGAGGGAGCGTAGCTACCGAGTGAGAAGATTTTGCATTTTTATTTGTCTAAACGCTGCACTCTTGGGCCCTCCAGAGCCTAAAAGTGTGTTGCAGCCTTTAGTCAGTATTTGCTATACATTTTTTTTTTTTTTTTTTTTTCAAATTTTCAGGGTGGGACAATCCCCTAAAAATTGAGGGGACGTGTCCCCTGCCCCTACAGAATATACACCTTTCTTTTAAAAATCAAGCTGACATTGCTCATAATGGCTTTTCTTTTGTTGATGTGACATGAGATTTTGTGCTTAAAGACTGAAAATCTGTAAACATTGATGAGGCAACAGGCTTAGATGATATTTAAAGGAAACCTCACCCCAAGAAATAACTTTCGACTTATTCTGAGAGATTTATTAGATTCTTGCCCATTAATCTACAAGTCTTTCCAACTAAAGCTTGGTGCATGATACACGTTCAGCTTTAACTGGTACGTCACATTTCAAGAAAGTCATGCTAAAAGGCATCACATCATGCCAAGAATATCTTCATTTATATATCTCTTGTACATTTTCATAAGGCATAATGTACATCAAAGGGCAGGAATACATCTTATTTTTCAGAATACCTACACTTATTCTTTGGGGTGAGGTTTCCTTTCATTATATGTTATTAAAATTGGCTGCACCTATCATTAGTAAAAAAAACAATCACCAAACTTTTTAATATATCTCTCTAATTTGGAGTAATTCCTGAAGAATAGAAGCAGGCCAGGGTTACCCCCATTCACAAACGTGGGAACAAGGACAATGTGAATATCATCTGATAACGATCCTACCAACAATCATGAAGGTGTTTAGAAAAGACTGTGCACACCTAGTTACATGACTATTTGTTGGATTCAGACTTGTTTACTCCTCGCCAGTCAAGTTTCCGGAAGGGTTATTCCACTAATACTGCATTGGCATATGTTAGTGACTACTTATACAGTAATATGGATAGTGGTAGACTAATGGATTTGATTTGATTCCATGAACCATCGCAAGTTACTAGAGACGTTATACACATACGGTGTTCACAATAATGTATTGAAATGGTTCTAATCTTATTGATAGATCACCTTCAGTGAGAAGTATGAAATTGCGATAAAATGAAAGATAAAATCTGAGATAAAAAGTGGTCTCAGAAGAATATTTTATAAAGATAAAATAAAAGATTTTAGAGATAAAATCATGCTCAGAATACCACCCAAGAAGTTTTCAAATACTGGTCAACTGCGATAACTTGGAGCAAGGGAATTAGCACACATCTGTGATTGCAGATTAGTTTGGCCTGTAAAAGCTGAGCACTAATTTTAACACCACTTGATAGACGAAGAGTGACGGCTTGAAGACAGAACTACCAGATGAAAGGCCTCATGCTGTTTGGTAAGAACGGCTCTACATGTACATGTTGCAGGATCTGTAAAGAAACCATAATGAAACTCACATTGTCATAAACAAATTGTGTTATTTCAATAAAATCCAAACTAGTACAGATGACTTGCCTTATGAGATTGGTATATATCTTTATATATATAGACTACAAGTACACCTTATTGATATCATCATCTTACTCCATTTTTGTATTCACTGCTGAAAAGAAAAATAGAGTTCAAACTAAGTCTGAAGCGGAAGCTACCTACTTGATCCACACCTAAAAACATGCAACCTTTCATAGTAGCTAGAGTGTAACACCTCCCATGCGCAGTTAGGTCACCCCCCCCCCTGAACAATAGGTATTAAGTAAGGATCTACGCCACTGATCTCCATTATCAGAAAGGAAAGGGGCACGTATCATTGTTAAAAAGAAATTATCATAGGTGAAAAGGAACACTAATGAGAATAAAAAAGGGGCACTTATAATCAAGGAAAATGTGCATTAGCTGAAAAAACCTTATACAGGCTCTGTATTAAATAAAGATGATACAAATCTTTCATTTTAGTCGGAACTCTCATAATCTAGAGGGTAGGGAAATGTGATTGGCGTAGCCAGGGGGTAAAGGGGGGGGGCTCACATAATATAGGCTCTGTATGAAATGGGGAATGGATGGGGGGGGGCTCACCTAATACAGGCTCTCTATTAATTAAAGATAATGCAAATCTTTAATTTTAGTCGGTCGAGAAACAGTAAGGAAATGTGATTGGCCTTGCCAGGAGGTAAAGGGGGGGGGCTCACCTTATACAGGCTCTGTAATAAATAAAGAGAATACAAATCTTGAATTTTAGTCGGAATTCTTAGTCGAGAAAGAGTACAGGAATGGGGGGTTTGGGGCAAGGGCCTACTTAAAACAGGCTCTGTATTAAGTGGTGAATGGGGAGGGGCTTGCTTAATACAGGCTCTGTTTTAAATAAAGAGAAAACAAGTCCGAACTTTCAGTCGAGAAAAAGTAGGGAAATGTGATTGGCGTTGCCAGGGGGTAAAGGGGGGGGGGCTCACCTTATACAGGCTCTGTAATAAATAAAGAGAATACAAATCTTGAATTTTAGTCCGAACTCTCATAGTCGAGAAAGAGTAGGAAATGTGAAAGGGGGCTCACCTTATACAGGCTCTGTAATAAATAAAGAGAATACAAATCTTTAATTTTAGTCGGAACTCTCATAGTCTAAAGAGTAGGAAATGTGATTGGCGTTGCCAGGGGTTAAGGGGCTCACCCAATAGAGGCTCTCTATTATACAAATCTTTAATTTTAGTCTAGTCGGTAGAGAAACAGTAAGGAAATGTGATTGGCCTAGGCAGGGGGTAAAGGGGGCTCACCTTATACAGGCTCTGTATTAAATAAAGATAATACAAATCTTTAATTTTAGTCGGAATTCTTACTCAAGAAAGAGTACGGGAATGGGGGGATGGGGGCGAGGACCTGCTTAATACAGGCTCTGTATTAAATGGGGAATGGGGGAGGGCTCACCTTATACAGGCTCTGTAATAATTAAAGAGAATACAAATCCTTAATTTCAGTCCGAACTCTCATAGTCTAGAGAGTAGGGAAATGTGATTGGCGTAGTCAGGGGTGAAGGGGGGCTCACCTAATACAGGCTCTCTATTAAATAAAGATAATACAAATCTTTAATTTCAGTCGGTCGAGAAACAGTAAGGAAATGTGATTGGCCTTGCCAGGAGGTAAAGGGGCTCACCTTATACAGGCTCTGTAATAAATAAAGAGAATACAAGTCTTGAATTTTAGTCCGAACTCTCATAGTCGAGAAAGAGTAGGGAAATGTGAAAGGGGGGGGGCTCACCTTATACAGGCTCTGTAATAAATAAAGAGAATACAAATCTTTAATTTTAGTCGGAACTCTCATAGTCTAAAGAGTAGGGAAATGTGATTGGCGTTGCCAGGGGGTAAATGGGGGGGGGGCTCACCTAATAGAGGCTCTCTATTATACAAATCTTTAATTTTAGTCTAGTCGGTAGAGAAACAGTAAGGAAATGTGATTGGCCTAGGCAGGGGGTAAAGGGGGCTCACCTTATACAGGCTCTGTATTAAATAAAGATAATACAAATCTTTAATTTTAGTCGGAATTCTTACTCAAGAAAGAGTACGGGAATGGGGGGATGGGGGCGAGGACCTGCTTAATACAGGCTCTGTATTAAATGGGGAATGGGGGGGGCTCACCTTATACAGGCTCTGTAATAATTAAAGAGAATACAAATCCTTAATTTTAGTCCGAACTCTCATAGTCTAGAGAGTAGGGAAATGTGATTGGCGTAGCCAGGGGTGAAGGGGGCTCACCTAATATAGGCTCTGTATGAAATGGGGAATGGATGGGGGGCTCACCTAATACAGGCTCTCTATTAAATAAAGATAATACAAATCTTTAATTTCAGTCGGTCGAGAAACAGTAAGGAAATGTGATTGGCCTTGCCAGGAGGTAAAGGGGGCTCACCTTATACAGGCTCTGTAATAAATAAAGAGAATACAAATCTTTAATTTTAGTCGGAACTCTCATAGTCTAAAGAGTAGGAAATGTGATTGGCGTAGCCAGGGGTAAAGGGGGCTCATAATATAGGCTCTGTATGAAATGGGGAATGGATGGGGGGCTCACCTAATACAGGCTCTCTATTAAATAAAGATAATACAAATCTTTAATTTCAGTCGGTCGAGAAACAGTAAGGAAATGTGATTGGCCTTGCCAGGAGGTAAAGGGGGCTCACCTTATACAGGCTCTGTAATAAATAAAGAGAATACAAATCTTGAATTTTAGTCGGAATTCTTAGTCGAGAAAGAGTATGGGAATGGGGGGTTTGGGGCAAGGGCCTACTTAAAACAGGCTCTGTATTAAAGTCGGAATTGGGGGAGGCTCACTTTTACAGGCTCTGTACTAAATAAAGAGAATACAAATCTTTAATTTCAGTCAGAACTATTATGGCCGAGAAAGCGTAGGGAAATGAGGGGTTTGGGGCAAGGGCCTGCTTAATACAGGCTCTGTATTAAGTGGTGAATGGGGAGGGGCTTGCTTAATACAGGCTCTGTTTTAAATAAAGAGAACAAATCTTTAATTTTAGTCCGAACTCTCAGTCGAGAAAGAGTAGGGAAATGTGATTGGCCTAGGCAGGGGGTAAAGGGGGGCTCACCTTATACAGGCTCTGTATTAAATAAAGATAATACAAATCTTTAATTTTAGTCGAATTCTTAGTCAAGAAAGAGTACGGGAATGGGGGATGGGGGCGAGGGCCTGCTTAATACAGGCTCTGTATTAAATGGGGAATGGGGGGGGCTCACCTTATACAGGCTCTGTAATAATAAAGAGAATTCAAATCTTTAATTTTAGTCCGAACTCTCATAGTCTAGAGTAGGGAAATGTGATTGGCTAGTCAGGGGGAAGGGGGGCTCACCTAATATAGGCTCTGTATGAAATGGGGAATGGATGGGGGGCTCACCTAATACAGGCTCTCTATTAAATAAAGATAATACAAATCTTTAATTTCAGTCGGTCGAGAAACAGTAAGGAAATGTGATTGGCCTTGCCAGGAGGTAAAGGGGGCTCACCTTATACAGGCTCTGTAATAAATAAAGAGAATACAAATCTTGAATTTTAGTCGGAACTCTCATAGTCTAGAGAGTAGGAAATGTGATTGGCGTAGCCAGGGGAAAGGGGGCTCACATAATATAGGCTCTGTATGAAATGGGGAATGGATGGGGGGCTCACCTAATACAGGCTCTCTATTAAATAAAGATAATACAAATCTTTAATTTCAGTTGGTCGAGAAACAGTAAGGAAATGTGATTGGCCTTGCCAGGAGGTAAAGGGGGCTCACCTTATACAGGCTCTGTAATAAATAAAGAGAATACAAATCTTTAATTTTAGTCAGAATTCTTAGTCGAGAAAGAGTATGGGAATGGGGGGTTTGGGGCAAGGGCCTACTTAAAACAGGCTCTGTATTAAAGTCGGAATTGGGGGAGGCTCACCTTTTACAGGCTCTGTACTAAATAAAGAGAATACAAATCTTTAATTTCAGTCAGAACTATTATGGCCGAGAAAGCGGAGGGAAATGAGGGGGTTTGGGGCAAGGGCCTGCTTAATACAGGCTCTGTATTAAGTGGTGAATGGGGAGGGCTTGCTCTGTTTTAAAGAGAAAACAAATCTTTAATTCTCAGTCGAGAAGAGTAGGAAATGTGATTGGCGTTGCCAGGGGGTAAGGGGGCTCACCTAATACAGGCTCTCTATTATACAAATCTTTAATTTCAGTCGGTCGAGAAACAGTAAGGAAATGTGATTGGCCTAGGCAGGGGGTAAGGGGGCTCACCTTATACAGGCTCTGTATTAAATAAAGATAATACAAATCTTTAATTTTAGTCGGAATTCTTAGTCAAGAAATAGTAGGGAATGGGGAATGGGGGCAGGGCCTGCTTAATACAGGCTCTGTATTAAATGGGGAAGTGGGGGGGGAGGGCTCACCTTATACAGGCTCTGTATTAAATAAAGATAATACAAATCTTTAATTTTAGTCGGAATTCTTAGTCGAGAAAGAGTACGGGAATGGGGGAATGGGGGCAAGGGCCTGCTTAATACAGGCTCTGTATGAAATGGGGAATGGATGGTGGGGGGAGGGCTCACCTTATACAGGCTCTGTAATAAATAAAGAGAATACAAATCTTTAATTTTAGTCCGAACTCTCAGTCTAGAGAGTAGGGAAATGTGATTGGTGTAGCCAGGGGTAAAGGGGGCTCACCTAATATAGGCTCTGTATTAAATAAAGAGAAATCTTAGGTTACCCAATGCTACATGAATGCAGCTAAATCTGAAGAATTATGTTTCTTAATTAACACTCAACCTTATCCGAACCCTAAGGCCTAACCTAACCTAACCTAACCCTAACCTAACCCTAACCTAACCTAACCCTAGGTCTATGACGTTTATGTACATAAACCCTATTGGCCCCTATTGGCATGAATTGTGGGAATTCTGAAGTTATGCCGAGTAATCTACTAAATTACTGTTTAAAATCAACTGTTCTCAGCCTGAATGTCCGGATAAACAACCTGTTTATCAAACAAACGACGTGAACTGGTGATCTATGCGCTCGCGTACTCTCTTCGGAACAGCAGCTTCCCTCTGCCGGAGTTCTGGGGAGCTTGCTGATTAGATCTACGTTATATTCACAACACACACATCACAGAAAAGACGAAGATCTTATCGATCATTTACAAATTGCTTACCAAAGTTGTTGATCAGAGCTTGAAGTCGAATACGATGACTAAACAAAATGATGGCTACCGACTTCCTTGCATGTGTCTATCATGATTTTGGTGTAATATTAGACACACTGTTCCACTCCAACTCGGTTCAGAATTGTGACAAATGTACTCGCTTTTGAGCCCATATGTTTACACGTGAACTCATCACATTCGACCAAATGAGGGCGTATTTTTAACACATTAGAAATAACCCTTTTTCCAAATAGATTTTTAACACATAAAAGTGGGAAAATATGGTTTTAAAATCCTATAAAAGCAAAATCTAACGTCTGTTTGATTTTTCAGAGTAGCCTTTAGCAAAAATAAAACAGATGTATGGTCAAACTAGGTGTATGAATTGACCCGAGCGCTGGTTCACAAATACAATCTCCCATTCATTCATACGCATTCTATAGAGATGCCTTAAATTTCAACATGCAATGTTTTAGTTTCCAAAACTAAATTTCCTTTTATTTCAACAAAAAACGAAAAAAAGTTGTTAAATAATTAATTTTATAGCACTCATCTATAATTTTCATCAAAAAATTTGAAATTATGAAGGAAACTAAAACCTAAATTATGTTTCACAATTACAAATTTTATAGATGCGCTATTCGTCCAAAAAAAAAATTTAATATGGAAAAAATTAATTAAAAATATTTTCTTGCATAATTTCAGGGAAAAAATGATCAATTTTTTTTATTTAGGCTCTACTCTTTGTGCGGAGCACCATCAATTCTTACCGCACTACTTTTAATACTATTACAGATATGTTTTAGTTTTAGGGAGTAAAAATGTTTTTTTAAAGTAATGTACATACTTAACTAGTATATTGTTCATCTTGTCTTTTTTGCAATTTTTCGAAAACTGAAAAACGAATTGAAAAATCATTTAAATGATCAAAAAGGAATAAAAAAGCTCTTTATATCTCTTTTGGAGAATATGGAATTCGTCAAGAAATGAGAAAGTTATGTGGCTTTACATAAAATTTGGTTCACAATTACATGTTAAAGAGAGAGAGAGAAAGTTGGGCGTATTGTCATTTATTATTATGCTATTTGTCTCTCCGATCGACCCCCACCCGTTTTGGTTTCCTCTTTAGTTTTCATTTATCATGATTTACGCTCAGAAAGAGTATACAATTTTTGTTAATGACAGAATTAACGTAACTTGATCAAAATCGGTTCAGAAACAGCTGAAATATCAACAAAAAAACATCCGTTCAGATTTTCGTCGATTCATATCTATATACTAACTTGGGGGAGGGTATGGAAGAGTGTTAAAAAGTCACTTTAGAAATATGGTTATTATTACCATTAGTATTTTTATTATGCATTTTAGAAAGATTTTCATTTACTGATCATGACGCACCGTGAGTTCATTGATTACCAAAAAAAAGGTCAAACTCTCCCGTCTGACTATTGCAAAGAACGGCATGAGAGGAAAAGACACGACTCAAAAGAATACATCGAGTTTTATTTTAATACAATATGGGTTTTTACTAGAACCAAGTCAAGGGAGGAGAACAAAACAGGATTTGACTGACAAAATATAAATTGTTCCAAGCTCAGGCTGTGGCGATGTGCAACGCGTAGCGTGAATAATGGCGGAGAGAATGATAATTACTTTGTCCATTACGACGCTAGAATAATATCGCGACGTGGGAATTATACAAATATGTTGATAATCATTCAAATTACAAACATACACAAGCGTCCCAAACAGTAATCAATTTGCCGACTATAACCGCATACATGTATTCATTTACATCATTCGTCTTTTATTTTTTGTTGTTGGTGACAATCAAGCTCGCAATTAAACAACCATTCATCGCACATAGTCATCTTTATTTCACATTTCATACAGTCGTCACAAATATTAAAAGGAGGCGTATTAAACCAAAAAAAAAAAAATCATAATTTATTCTGATCAAGATGAACGAGTGTGTTGATTGCCCCCCAAAACAAAAACGCTCCCACCAGACAAGTTCAGGCTGTGCTGTAGCAATGTACATCGCAAAGCTTCCACAATGATTGGAAAGATAATACCCCGCCCGTTACGACGCAAAATGGCGCGGGAAGAATAGATCGCGACGCGAGAAGAATACATCAAGTTTTTACAAACAATGGGATGTTTATCAGAACGAGAACAGGAGGAGGGGAGGATTTGACTGACAAATACACTCTGTATAGCAAGTTTAATTAAGCTGTACCGCGGCGTTGTGCATCGCGCATCACGAGCGAGAACAATGACGGGAGAGATAATCTTCCATCGCCTGGTAGGGCGCGAAAGGGCGCAAGAAGAATAGAGCGGATTTATACCAACAATAGACAGTTTCTTTTCATATGCAAGAATCAGGTGAGGGTGGCGATCGCGCCCTTTCGCGCCCCTTTGCGCCTGAATGCGTCTCTTGAGAACCGACCGTTCTATTCATCGCGCCCCGACGCGTCCGGGCACAGTCGCAACTTTGGAAGGCTCCCCTAAATGTCCAACTTCTTTTACTTCTCCGACATGGAACCTGGCATGGTCTATCCCAACTAGGAGGTCGACTGCTCCACTACCTCATTTCAAATCTTGCTCTTTCAGTTTGAACTTCTTTGCTAGAAGGCCCAAGTCAACTGCTGCAATGTCTTCACTTATACAGTGTATACCTATAGCATCAACCATGATAGGCATGGAGCTTTTCCCTGCTTCTCTGATGGGTACCCGATACTTGTGAGTTTGGAGTACCTCCTCATCCCGACCAACCTTGACCATCCTTATGGTAATTGGTGTTCCCTTTAGTCTAAGCTCCTCTGCAAACCCTCTACGGATTAGGCTGATCTCTGCACCTGAATCTATCAGTAGATTCCCTTGCTTTACTGTTCGTTTACTGGAAATCACATCGACTATCACCACTGGAAGGAGGGATTCACTGGCATTGACTGTAGCTACTCCAACTTGCTTTGTTACTCCTCCTTCATCAGCAATGCTCTTTTCAGTATGGAGTAATAGATGGTGATAGTATGAGCACTGCACTCCATTCCTGGTTTCATTGCAACGGCGCCTCCTTTTGCAGTTACTCATCATGTGGTCTCGTCCAGCTTTCTTCAAACAGCTGTAGCAGGCATGACTGTCCTTTACCATCTCCCATCGCTCAGGTGCCGATTTGGAGATGAAAGTCCTGCACTGATCAGTCCAGTGTCCAGTAGCACTCTTGCAGACCCAACACTTATACTTATTTCTGGACTGATTCCTGGGTTGATTCTCCTTTGCTGTGGAGACCATGTTCACATTGCTGGGCTTGGATTCACTGCGAAGCGGAGCTGAAGATCTCATGCGAGCCCGCATTTCCTTCGCCATCCAGTTCATCAGAGAATGTAGAGTTGTCTCCAAACTGTCGTCCTGGTCTCGAAACCATAGCCTACGATCTTCAGGGCACATCTTTCGCTCAAATATGGCCAGCATATGACTATTGTCCATGTCATTCTGCTTCCCAATCTCATTCAGGGTGTTGAAGCTTCTTCTTACTGTATTCACCAGTTCGCAGAACCTGGCATCTTCACCCTGCTTCAGTGGCCTAAACTTAGAAATGTCACTGATGATCGTGTCTGCCACATATCTGGAATCCCCATATATGGTATCTAGCTGCTCCCAGGCGGCAGCATAGTCCTGTCCAATACCTTGGATGAGTTGAAAATGTTTGCCTTGAAGGCATGAGCGAAGAATCATCATAGCATCTCTGGAACTACATCTGCTGCCTATGACATGTTCAAAATCTGACTTAAAGATGCAGTACTCACGGATGTTTCCACTGAACTTTGGTAGCCTTGGTCTTTCGATCTTGAAGTGGCTCATGCTTCCCTGTGCAGATACTTCTGGTCTCCTGTCAGCAGGCATAGGACTGGTACCTCCAGTCTCTTGATGACCATGAAGAACACTGACCGTGGTGTCTTCTCCTGTAGGACATGACGAAGAACTTTCATCAAGCTTGACATAGTCAGTGAACTTGAACTGTAACTTCAGGAAATCATTCTGAACCTCTTCCATCCAGGCGTCTTCTCTATCATACTCTGCCTCGTCTTGGATGGCCATGGTAAACTTGTCATGAGCATCTTGCACTTCCTCGTATGCCTGCTCGTACCTCTCGAAGGATTTCTGTGCCTCCGCCCTACTTCGGCCCTCAGAAATCAGTAGCTCTGCCGCCTTGCCGTATCTTGTAAATCTGGACTTGGCACCCCTTCGCTTGAACTTCAGGTTACTTTCATCAGTCATCTTTCCTATCGCATCCCAGGTTAGCAGTGAGAAATTGAATTGATGGATCGCTTGATAAGAAAGACGAAGTCAGCCAGAATATCCCGCTTGGAATCGGATAAGACCGAAGTCTAATTTTATTCAATATGAAAGAACAAATTGATGAATTCATAAGTCACCTTGACTCGTTCATATCAGTTTCAAGTATAAACGTAACCTCTATAACAGAAAATACAAATCTGCCTGAATATCCGTTTTCTCGTGAATAATTAATCACTAATTTAGATATAAATATAACTACTAAATGACCAAAATGGCATCTTATATCTTTCATAATATTTCTGCAAAATTAATATCCCTCTTCAACATGTTCAAGTTTTATGAATGACAACACAAGGTCAAATAATTCCTATTGACCTTCAAACAAATGTGACATATACTTTTCAAGTCACTAATATTCATATTAAACCCATACAGAAATCTCTTTAAATGACTTCATCACTTGTCATAAAATAGCTTTTCCAGAATACAACATATCATAAATTCGAACCCCTTTTCTAAGTTCATGTGCAGTTTAAGAGCCGATAAGCCCACAATAACCTCCGTGTCTGTGTACACGTGTACACACAACCTCCGTATGCGATACCAAAAGCTAGTCTTAATTCAGACCATTAATTGAAGGTCCATCAATACGACCATAAATAAACCACCAAACCAGATTTATCTTGTAATTTGTAAATATCCGAATTATACAATTAACCCTGAAAGTAAAGCCCTTGAATATTGATATACTACTTATTCTTTAGCACTACTTCAAATACATGTCAAATATATACCTTTTATTAAACGGTCTGCACACCAGACTATATATTTTACACGTGTACACTTTCATTGAGTGAAACTCCATTTAGTTTAGAACAAATAATAAAACATCCATTATTTTCATATCTGCATAAATCATTCTGATATTACATTCACACCAAGCTGTACTCACTTCTTGGCAGGATATACTGTAGAAATAGTCATCGACCGTCCCCATAATGAGGCAATCTAGCACACAAAAGTTAGGTGAACATCGCAAGATGTCGCCTCTTGAAATCCCATACATAGTGCTCTGCTGGTCTTTACATAAATTAGCACATACGTATAAATCGACACTGAATTGCGTAATGGTATCTTCAAATTAAAAAACATAATGAAAATAAGTTTCTTCAACGAAACACTAATCATTAAAATATAGTTGGATGCATGAAATTACATATGTTTGCAACTTATGTATTTAAATCATGTTTTGTTAGACTTAATCATTTTCGTTCATACAGATTAAAACCATCTGTCGTACTTGTGTGGAATTATTTGAGTGTATTTACAAAATTGATTTAATTAAAAGGGACTTGGTAATCTTGTTCAGATGATAAAAAGTCATGTAGTGAATCCAATGCTATATGTACAATTAATGAGAATCTAGCAGTTAGAGTGAAAACAGAGTATTATTCACAATAAAAGAAGGGAAAAACTTGTCTGATCGATTTCTAAATTCTCCCAACTACATTATTATAATTAAAATGAATTTCAGGTGAATTTAAATCCTCAAAAAGCAATGTTTTGGCCTCATATACCACTCCAAAGAATTGAGTGTTGAAAGTAAAGAAAAAATGTTTTATGTCAAAATTTCAAGGAAAATGGTTAGGAGAATTCAAAAATTGGTTGGGAGAATTTACAGTTAGAGGGGGATACAAATAACACTTTCAAAGACTTTTACCAAGTCCATTTCATAAAAGTCGTTTGGGTTCATAAAGTGTATTAACAAACTTCAATTTTTTGGCCAGATTTCCATTATATTTGGACTCAAAGCTTATGTTCATAATATTCAGAGCATTTGATGAATGTTCACAAAATAAACATTTAACTTAAATATTTGTGTAATGTAAATAGACTTATGTTAGTTCAGTTTTTCAAGTTCAAGTTCAAGTTCATTTATTCAAAACCACACAAAACATGATATAATCTTTTACATAAAAAAGAGACTGATAATAGTACATTAATTAACATAAATTAACTTGATTACTTCATAAAATGAATGGTTTTAGGACCCCTTTAGAAGCTAAGCTCGGAGCGGGGCCCTATAGCCATCAAAATACATACATTAACCATAGAGCTATAAAAGAGATAGCTCCATGCATTAACAATATGGCAAGGTGAATAAAAAGAATGTAACGTATATACAAGGGACGGAAATACTAAGCTACAGAGTATAGAACACATAGGTACTCACACACACACACAAGTGGCTACATAATAATTAATGTATTTAGCTAAAATTAAGAGTACATGTAACAGAAGTGTTTGACTTGGACACTAAAGACACCAAAGTGATACTCTAATTGGGTCAACTAATTACTGATCCTAACAGTCTATCTATTTTGTTACATATGGATTTTACCCATACACTTAAGCGTCACCTCTTCAAACGTACCGCGCACCGACGTGAAAAGCTTTAAAAATATGCCAAATTCCGGCCCTTTTCAACTACATCTTTTGATCCGATAGGCCTAGTTCACCATCGGAAAAAGCATTAGAAAATTTGACTTTTCTTCTTTACGGTGATGTAAAATCACGATATTTTGTTGTTCCATCGCACCGTCATTTTTGATTATATTTCATCAATTTGGTCAAAATTTCTGTGGTATCCGACTTTTTGACTGAAAAATCCTGGCTATATCTGTCGGTTTCTTGCCGGGAGAGGGCTATTTTTACCATCGGAAAAAGATTCATGTCATTCAGTTCATTCTGAACATTTTCATATATAAATGATTCTCATTGGATGAAAAAACCAACGTCAAAAGACAAAATCAATCGGTACCTCCGTCTGATTTTGGGAACTCCATTTTTCTCCATTGATTAACGTGTGTGCCTCTTGATCGCTGAAATCTGTAGGTAGCCAGCGGACCGGGTCGTACCATTCTTGCTCGGGGGAAATCAAGGGGTTTTTAACGTGGACCATAATTGCGCTTACTCTCTCATGCATTGCATACGGAAAATAATAATCGAATTGAACTGTATGTATGTGTGTATATTGGCCATATTACTGATTCATCATCTATAAGACCTCCATTACTAAGTATTAGACTCCCTTTTTTATTCAATCACCCGTGCTCTAAATAGAACAGTCGCGAACCTAGAGTGATCCAATCAGAGCCAATCAGATTCAGCCGCACAGCTGCGCGGACATTGTACGCGTAGTCGGTTCTGTATGCGCACAGCTGACCCGGGCTGATTAAAAGCTTCAAATTAGGTGAAAGAAATCGGGGGTTACAAATTCATATGCACCCATTGAGAATAACTTTCCCTATGTTTCTTTTGTATTAATGTATTCATGATTACAATGTTCAGGCCTGTAGTGGTACATTGAGATGTACTTTGAATGGTAATATGAAATATTCATTTAATATGTGTCCGTCCGGTATGGCACCGGAAGTATACATTTTTAGCTCACCTGATATCGGCTCATGTGAGCTTTCCGGTAAATAGGCCTATCAACCTTTTTCCTTTGTATTGTTTCGTTATACAGTGTATATACGTTAATAAAAAGTTGTTTTTTATAACAGAATGCACTTTTTAGTATACCTGGGCCCGTATTCAATAAACTTCTTAAGCATGAAATCTAAGTACTTTTTTCTTAAATTTTGGCTAAGAAAACAGTCTTAGCCAAAATGTGTATTCTATAACAGCATATTGTGGGCTAAGAATTTTGCCTTAAGAGTAAGAAGAATTCTTAGATGTTATCTAAGAAAAAGGGCTTAAATAGCATGTCTTATTCTATACAATCGAGATATCTAAGATGAGTAAGAAATCTACTCTATATTTAAGCATAGGCCGAGGATGCTTAAATAGGGCTTCAACACCGGCAGCTCAGTGCTGCTGCACGCAATTCGCTTCGGGTTTCGATCAAATGGAAATTAAAAAAAACATAGCCTACGGATGCGATCCATGCAGCGCCAGCGCAGCGCAGGTTATCAGTTGACCTATATCAACGTAAGCTTCGCGTATACAGCGTCGACGGCGCAGCGCGCAGAATTAGAAGCGCCATAATTATATAGGTAGGCCTACTGTACTTGTTTATGTTTGTTTGTAATACTACCAAAGAGATTCGATCATACACAGTATGTCCTCCGTAGGAGGACTAGAGGAGCGACTCAAATTGTGACCTTTGACATTCCATAGGTTTTGCATTGGATGCATTATGGGGGTTTTGTCCAATTTGAACGACGATTTTGGAGGGTCAATGTTTATTCATGAGCAATGACGTAAAAATACGCCAATTGCTGTTTGGTGATTGGCCATCAACAAAATGTTTTATGTATTAGGTCATGCATAAAACATTTTTTGCATTCCCAGAATTCCCTACGATTTGAGCACGAAATTGAGGAAAATGGCGGTTGTATGACCTGCAACTTTGAAGTTATTCAATTACAAACCATGAAGCATTTTTCATTTAAGTGAATTTCTATTGTAATAGAAGTTTGTCAGGTACATCTCAGTGAAGCAGAAAATCTTCAGGCGAACATCAACATCGAAGTGATACCCTACGATATAACAAAAGTAAGTAAAGATCCATTTTGTGTTAATATCTCTGAAATTATTGTGACGTGTTCGTCGTTGCAGTGAGGGGCTCTCCGCATTGTCACAACGTATTACCCCCTATCCCATCCCCTTTTCTTTTGTCTGATCAAGGAATATTAACTGATTGAATGAACTCTAATTGAAGTCGTCAACGGTAATATTTTTTAAAACAATCAGAAGTTTACCGTAGATTATTTCATTTGAGCACGTCTCATACTTTTAAAGTTCAGTTTATAGCTTGATTATCGATAATAATCAGTGGTAGATGTGGACCTGTTACAGAGACTGCGCAAATGGCTCATTGCTAGTCCAGCCGATGAGATCTCGTCGAGCGGATTATGATTTTCAATTCGCCGATGCTAGCCGGCTGTAACACTTCACCAAGAAGTGACTGCGTTTCCTGAGCTGGCGCGGCTAGAACTAGAAGTCTATATTTGTAGGCTACTCGTAAATGATCGTACTAGTGTAGGTTACACTTTAGTGTTACTAGTGTTAGATCTAGAATATAGGCTAGTAATATAAGTCTAGATCTATTACACTAGACTGAACAGCATTTATCCCCGCATTTATAATTATAAATGTATACCAGTACTGTAGGCCTACCTCTAACTCTAAGTCTAATGTAATGACTGTAGATCTAGTAATGGAATCCTGTAGGCTGTACCTTGAATTTTGCTATGTAGATATAGCCTAGATCTACATATACATTTTTATTAAAAAAGACTAAATAAATGCCTGGTTTAGGAAGATCAATGTAGTCAAGGCTACTTTAGAGTAGCCATTGGTTAACTTCCAGGCAGTAGACCTAGGCCTAGACTCGGGCTAGAGCTCTAGGCCTAGTTCTACTGCCTGGAAGTTAACCAATGGCAATGTCGATTTTTAAAGAGGAGGTGGGGGAACCCTTCTGTGCCCCTTTTTTCCTTCAGATGTGACATTGCCAGGGACATAGTCACCTACTAATGGGCAATTTTACTAGCTTGTGTTATGCCATGGCAAAGCCAAAGACTATCATAGCCGGCCGTAGCTAGGTCTAATTAGACGCGTTTTGCTCCACTAGTGTAGTGGCATTATGTGATCCAGGTCCAGATTCAGCTTGGTTCGGATGAAGGCTACAAAAACAAAACAAAAAGGTGTCTCTTCCTAGCTTCCTAATCTTACCCCTTCCCCAGATTGTGCTCTAAGTTATGGCACTGTGCCTTGTTTGAAATATTTAGAGGAAAAAGACATGTTTAGAGATTTTTTTTAAAAAAGTTTATATTATTTGTTTATCACTAATATCTTAATATTTATTTTGTTTATAGTGAATTTTCAGGACTATATGCCACCCCTTTTTTTTATTTTGTTGTTGTTAAGAATTCTGGATCCAACCCTACATATGACATTTGTACTTCTTACTCTAAAGGACATGAACAAATTTATAAACTGATAAATAATGCATGCATTAATACTACAATTACTAGCACGAACCTTTAATACTAAGTTTCTGTTGTCTTTAATTGTAGATTCTATGGAACCAAGAAGCAGATAATGACCACAGAAGTACATAAGAAAGCACCAGGACCCGATCATCAAAGGACAGGACACCTAAGTTGAACTCTGTCAAGGTATGTTTGTATGAAGTTCGAAAATATTCAAGCTGTATAATCTAAGCCCATGCGAACATCGCACTCATTTTGGACTAATGATATTTGGGGCACTGTCATCTTATGTTACATTAAATCTTGAAATTCTCATTTATTCTCTAGCTTTATTTACGTGACAAACTACGGTGTTGCTAAATAAACAAATCAGTATATTCTCTCAGCATGATATTAAAAGACGTACTCAAAGGCATTTTTTTTCCAATATTACATTATATCTATCAAACTTGTTCTCACAAAATTTAGCAACTGAACAGTAGATACACCTATGTTTATAAACAACTTATAATTAATAGACTTCTACCTCTACATGTACTGCCTGTTATTGTATGTAGAAAATGTTTAAAAATAATAATAATTTAAGAAAAACAATTTTGAAAGTTACTTGTAACAGAATTGGAATTTTTTTTTTTTAAAGCCCTATCAGATAGACATAAGTCTATCATTCTTTTAATAAAACTAAAATTTAAGACGTAACAGTGGGTAGGTACTATTTTTTAAAATCTAATGTAGTGCAGCTAGTTTTAATCTTATTTGCTTTCTCCCCTTTTTGGTTTTATTATGCAGGTTGTCCCATGCAGAAGGTTTGATACCCAGGCTTATTTCGTACAAGTCCCTAGTCCACCCTCATCTTGAGAACTGTTCCAGCGTCTGGGATACCTACAACATCTCAAATGTCCAGGATCTTGACAAGATCCAACGCCGGGGCACATGCTACGTCACAATGGGGACTACAAGAGAACCAGCAGCGTGACTGAGATGATGACGTTCTAGTGGCCTACTCTACCTACAAGGCACTCTGCAAGTAGACTGGGAATGGTGCACAAGATAGTCAATGGTCTCTCTGCCAAAGCCCTATTTTTCTTCAACAAATCACGATCATGGAAGAACCATGGCATGACCCTCCAGTTGCACCAAGCCAGAAGCGACATAGAAAAGTTTGTATTTGACCAATGCTCTGTCCCAAATTTAATGGAACTGACTTCCAGAAAATGTATAGTGCATGCTGACAGTCCAGGGAACTGCCAGGGACTATTCCTGAGGCATCTAATGCCCTTATCCCACTAAAAAACATCATCTGTCTTCCTCACACCACTTGTAATCTTTAGTACTGACTAGTTCATCTTTGTGATAGGCTACATAGCCCTTTGAAGATTACCAGAAGAAGAAGAAGAGAAGATATAGCGAAGATCATGAACGTATTTATTTGTTCTTTTAAATGCGTGTACATGTAACATAGCTTTTGGATTAATTCAAGTTCTGACAAGTATATTAGGGATGCTGAACTGTATACTAAATTGAAGGGGGGGGGAATAAAATGATGTAGGAGTAGTACAATAGTAGTACTTTAAAATATTAATAATAATAATAACAATAATAATAATAGTACTAATAATGACAATGGTCCTATAGCAGTAATAGCATATAGCAGTAATAATCATAATAATAATGATAATAGTAGTAAGAACAACAATAATGTCCAATGTAAAAAAAAGTAATCGTAAAACTCAGTATAAACCTGTGCCTTACATAGTAATATAGCATGTTGATAATTGAATAAATCGTATGGATTTTATTTTAAAATATCTAATTTTCTAAATTTATAGTAAAATTTTACAACTGAAAAATTTGAATTCAAGAGACAGCAGCCCCCTCCCCCCTTTATTTGTTACCTTTCTTTTGTTGATGTACATGTATATATGTCATGTTGCATTTAAAACGATCATTATTTTGAAAATTTTGAAATTATGTTGATCAATGAGTTCATAAATGTTAATAAAATTAGTTAATACTGCTTAATTCTTTTCTTTTCATTTTCTTATTTTATGAAAGATATGTGATGATGCTGGTGATTATGATGATGTAGGCACTCTGTATTGATAATGCATGCTGTATGAATGAGGTGTGATGGGGCTGATGCAGTCTTCTGTAGAATTGAGTATTGGTGTTCGACCTTGTGATTTCTTTTAGATCTGGCATCAGCGAGATAGATTTAATCGTCTATCCTCGTAGGCGGAAATAAGAGAGTGGGCAAGGCTAAAGTATAAATGCAGTATAAAAATGTTTTATAATAGAGAGGGAGGGGGTGGAGTTAAATAATAAGTCAGTGCCAAAATGACAGCATGGTAATCGTGGTGTGGTGGGGGTGGAAGAGGGAGGGTAATAGGGCCTATGGAAATGTCAGTATTGGAAGGGGTCCTGGATTGAAAATGTTACTGTCTGGGGTGGGGGAATGTCAAAAATCAGTGCCGACGAATCAAAAATGAAAAGAACGAGGCAAAATTGAAATTTCATTGGGGAGGGGCACAATATGAAAGATCATTGAAGGCGAGATGAGAATGATTAATCATTTGGGCACTAACAATATTAATATAGCACTTGGGCTAAATGATCTGTGCAATTTGATTGATAATAATTGATTTAAAAGGTGAAATGGGGTCTTTATATTTGCTTTACTGAACTGAATGTTTTAATGTACTTAATTTCAATCTTGGTGACAGTGAAGTTTCTGGCCCCCAATTAAGTTAACCCTTTAACCCCCCAACTCTGACCTTTGTTCTACACTTTTAGTTCGATCGGGTCGATATATGGTCTAGCTCCAGGATTAATTCTGTCGACATGCAGTAACGCATGCGCATTGTCTTTTTTTCATTGCGATAATATGCTAATAAGTGGGAAAGAGCTCATCAATATTCAAAATTTCAATTTGCATATTTTACGCGCTGCGCGCATGCCAAAATCCCTATTTCGCTGGTGCACTTAACAGTTGTCGTCTTCATAGGCTAATACATGAAAAGTGGAAGCAGTGTGCACTTTTTGACCCTCCAAAATTTCCCCATGGCTGGACGGATGCAGAAGTGGAGTTGAGCCCCCCTGAATACTACTATATAAAGCAAACGATCCAGCGTATAGGATATGCCGCCGCGCCTTCATAACACTACTTTTAAATTATGACATGGCTGTCGTAAAGAAATCATTTCTTAGTCATTGGCATTAAAATATGGAAACTGGGAGTAATGTGTCATCGGCATAATGCTAGGTGAGACAAAATTTGTTTTATTATGAGTCTGATAAACGTTAAAATTAGCTATTTTATTAAGTTTAGGCTAGGCTAGCTATAGCGGTAGACGATTTAAGTGTAGGCCTAGCTCCAAATCCAATGCTAGCGCTGGTCGGCTGGCTAGGCGACGGCGCTAACTTCATAGACCCTGCGGCCGCAGCATAAGAAAGCCCGGTTTTGGCTCTTCGAAGATGTTTGACTGAAAAGTATAAAAAGCCTACGGTCAGTAGCGTACCTAGGGGCAGGGGGCAGTATGCCCTGACGAGTGACGAGCAAGCAAAAAAAAGGAAAGGAAAGGAAAGGAAAGGAAAGGAAAGGAAAGGAAAAGGGAAAAGGGGAGAAAGAAGGGCTAAAAACACGAGTTAGAAGTGGACCCAGGGCAATCACTTATCCGTATATAGGCCAAGGCCCCGCGGTTCAGCTAGCCATGCTCCGAGATTTGGGTCGTTTTCAGGTCAGAACTAGCAATAATTCGTGTTTTAGGCCTATAAGATCAAAACAAAATGCCGATGATCGCTCTACACTAGGGCGTACAAGTTACAACGTTGAAAAGTATGTCAGGACTCAGTTAGCTTCAGTTCCATCTGTCAAATCATCATGCCGTTACTCAATGTACAGGGCCCGCGCTACGGCGGGGCTTGGGGGGGGGAGCCGCCCTCTCTTTTTTGAAAAAGTATGTTAAAGAAAAACCAACCAAGGGCAAGGCCCCGGCAAAAAACTTTCCTACAAAATGCGACACCACATTAACCCTAATAAGGCCGGGGCCATCATGGCCCCCCCGCGATTTTTCTGATTGTTCGGGAACGCATACGAATGACGCCCCGCCGCTTCATGACTTTATTCTTTCGAGTCTTGCGCATCTTTTAAAACAATTTTTTTGAAAATCGGACCTACCGTTACAAAGTCACGTGACCTTTTGTCTTTACATGTCGGCCCGAAAATCGCTCATTTTCGTGATTTGTGTACAAAACATATGGAAATATCATTTTTCCTAAAAGAGATAAAACATTGGTTATTTGGTCTTGTTTAAAGTTTAGGTGTTTGTTTTGGGGTCAAAATAGTTAAATTATAGTTAGAAATGAAATAAAACAACAAAAACAATAAAATACATAAGTTAAAAAAACAATGAAATACATAAGAAATTATCAAAACATGAGATAACATAAGGAATAACCTAGCTTTCCAAATTTTTTTTTCGTATTATTATTCCAAATGGTCTAACAAATATATGTAGTGGAAGAAAGCTTAAATATGCAGAATTTATGATTATTGGGGAAAAATATGAATTTTTTGACCTTATTTGCATAATTTACCATAAATATGCAAATGAGTAATTTTTCAAAAAATTGAAATTGCTATAGTATTCTATACACTTCACTTGACATGCATGCAAATTTTCGCGGCGATCGGCCGTTTCACGGCCGAGATCTTAAGGGGGGGCCATAATGCCCCCCCCCCCCCGGCCGTATTAAGAACTCAAATAGCCCGGCCTTATTAGGGTTAAAGCGCAAAAAAATAGCAAATGCGAGAAGTAAAAACACGGAGGCATCGTCAAGCATGTCGGCAAAGCTTCCGAGTTCGGCAGTTTGCGGATTCATAATCAGTCCTTAAAAGCCTAATTCGTTCAGAAAATTACACACTTTTATCGTCAGAATCTGGGTATAAACACTCCGTTCAGTTGTACAGGTGCATAAAAGACTAACTGTCAGTCAAAAATTTTCTTTTTCAATCTGCGCATAATTATTTGCAATTATACCGAACAAAATCAGTCTCATGCACATCGTTTTAGTGTCACAGATGAGTCGTTACTGTTACACCATATGGACAGATTGGATAGATGTGTAAATCATTAAAATTATAATCAGTGTACGATGCGAAAACGATTCATCTCCAGCTTCCGGAAATAATAATAATATTCCGCTTTTGTATGACATCTACGATGTCTCTAAGCGCTTTACAGATACATGTAATATACTAACCTGGGAATTTTTGTTGTGTCCTGCGGGACGCAATTACTCACCGCTTTTGCATAATTTGTGCGTGAGATTTGTGTTTTTTTCTATTAAGTGCCCCTTTTTTTAACTCTCCGATGAGTGCCCTTATTCATATTTGAGAGGTGCCCCCTTTAACTCTGTAATAAGTGCCCCTTTTCATCTCTGATACTTGCCCCTTTTATTTTGACACGTGCCCATTGATGTAATCAAATTGATTGATGTACTATTACCAGTCTTTTTTGTTGTAAAAGATTATATCATGTTTTGTGTGGTTTTGAATAAAATGAACTTGAACTTACCCTTTCTAATTAGTACCATTTTTCTTCTGATAATTGCACTTTTTCCGTTATCATAAGTGCGCCTTATTAAGTGTGAGGAGTGCCCCATTTTCACCTCTGGTAATTCCCCTTTTTACTTTGACATGTGCTCTTTTTCTTTTCTAGTAAGTGTCCTTTTCCCTTTGAATATGTGCCCCCTTTTCCTTTCCCCATAAAAAGTGCTCCTAATTTAAAGCGATTAAGAGCATTTTTTTTTCTTTAATTTCACCCAAATCTGGCTCGCTACGCTCGCTCGTATTTAAAATTGATATAATTATGCTTCTTATTAAAGATCTTTTCAGTCTTTCATGATTAGATTGTGCTTAAAACCCCATCAGGATTGTTTTTTCCTCTTTATAAGATGTAATTTTTTGCTCTGCGACCTCACAAATCTCTGATAGTTCGCTCGCAAATAAAATATATTCTAACCATCACAACCAACTGCTAAGTACATGTATGATGCTTAAACAGTATCTTGGACCATGTAAAGAGAGAAAAAAACATTGAAATCATCCCTGATAATGTACTCACAATGTAGGGGTAGATACCAATGCCTAAAAAGTCGTATATTTTCGCTTTGAGGTTTCCCTTTATAGGTACCCCCTTTTCCCGGAAAGCGCCCTTTATTGTTACTATGAATGACGCTCCGCCACCCCTGGCCTGCTAAAACCTCTGAATTTTCAGGGGCTCCGCCCTCTGGACCCCACGCCAATTTACACTCCGCTCGCTTCGCTCGCTACGCTCTACCTGATCGTAAATACTTTAGCCCCCCCCCCACTTTGAAAAACGTTCCCCGGGCCTGATGTAAGGTGTTTGAAGCTGAAGCCCGACGCAAGTGATTGCTGTCTGCCCATCCCAACTGCTGTCCTAGTCTTGTACTGACTGGTTTTGACAATCAAGTGATACCTGAGATACTAGGAAACTATACACCAAATCGCACGAATTGAGTTTGAAAATTCGATTTTTCTTCAGCTTCTCAGGGGGGCACACCCCCCCTGTCCGTGCAAGCGTGGAACGCCGCTAAATATTTTCTTCCGAATCGCCCCCTCGCCGCCGGCTGGATCCGCCTCTGTATGTACCCTCCCAGTGCGTGATTTCTCCTATATCTAGTGATATATCATTTTACTGTTACATTTTTTTCTTACTTTACTACATTTATTTTTATTGAGTGAATAGATGCATATATTCTGAATATTCATTAGTTTTAATTGTGCATGTGGAAAAGAAACAAATGCAAATCAATACAATTCAATTCAATGTCAAATACACTTTTTTACATCTCCAAATATGCAGAATTGGGAACATAATATGTCAATAGCTTCTTCAAAGAGGAATAATAGAAGTACGTTAATAGAAACATTGTCATTCCCAGTTATAAGTTAACCACTGATTTTGTCAAAATTCAATACATTTAACTTTTTAACGTCAAAATAGACCAAAGATATAAAGTCGCCCGATCGCAAATATTAATATCGACAATATCCCTACTGTGTTATTGGGACAACCCCTAGTCCCCTTCACCCTTCCACACCCCAACACCTCCCCTTGCTCGTCCAAATCGCTTGCCCCCTGACGAGGTATGCCAGGTACGCCACTGCCTACGGTGGATGTTAGATCTATCCTCAGGGGGTCTTGACTAGACTGCCCTACTAATGTTTAGTGTCAGTTGGTCAAGCCTAAAACAATTCTGTGAGCATGGTACCTCCCTTACATTATATCTCCCATACGTTTTGTGTATAATTTTTGTGCGGTACGATTTTTATTTTAACACGCAAATTGCATAGGCAAATTGAGCTGCAATGAAGTCGCTCGAGTCGACCAATTTGACTTTCCAAAATGACGTCATCGGGTCTAAGAATTTGTCTTATCTGTCGTCTAAGCTAAGACAAACTGCTTTACGTGTTTAGAATAGGCTGAGGTAACTTTCTTAACCTAGACAAATTCTTAGACATTTTCTTAGACTTAAGAAAAATGGCTTAGAAGTTTATAGAATACGGGCCCTGATATATTGCATGAGTAGGAAGCTGTTTGAATTATATACTCTAAAGAGAATGAGAGATAGAGAGAGGGAGAGAGAGAGGGAGGGAGAGAGGGGGAGATAGAGAGAGGGGTGTGGACTAGGAGAGAGAGAGAGAGAGGGGTGGAAGAGGGAATGACATGATTCCAAAATTTATCTATCAGAAAACACCCCCTTTGTGTAGGTCTAATCCAGGACAAACAGATGTATATACACCGTGAATAGATACAGTAGTTTACACCAATTTACACGCGACCTTATGGGGCTCTTAAAGGTAGTAGCCCTCAATTTTGATGAAATTCCGATGATAAAAGCTTAGGCATGATAATAACCCTCTTCAAATTTTTGAGCAAACAAATTAGTAGTTCTGAAATGAGAAGTTAATAGACTTCTTTTTATTTTCTTTGAATTTAACAAATGGTTCGTGGAGGGTTAGTTATCACTCTTCAAAGAAATAATGAAAATCGATTCACTTTTCATTTGAAAACTACTGGTCCGTTTGCTTTAAAATAGTAACAGGGTTTATTTGCATGCCAAAGAGCTTCTACGCCGATGTAATGTCATCAACATCGGGGAGGGTGTGCACATGAGTGCTACTAGCTTTTAAGCCCCTCTGCACTAGTTTGGCATGGAGGGATTAGACATCCATGCAAGGTCATTGGCAGGTGGTTATCTCATCAAAGAAAAAGGGCATCATGGGGGATCAACGGGTACCGCTTAGGCATTGCTGGCTGTATAGAGGGCGCAAGTAACTATAAGTAGTGCAGTGGGGCTTTAATTAAGACGAGCGTGCGCCCTGTAGTGGCTCACTCGTCGATACTAGAAATAGAGGGTCAATTTGGAGAACAGTTAGCATAACTAAAAGTGCAACCCTCCGAAAAGAAAACGAATCAACTCAAATGGATGGTCATTATCCTTGGACATTTGGGCACAATAGTGATGTGAGTGATTTCCTCCAGACTAAGAAATTGGCATGGGTAATGTTTTGGTCATAAATTCTTAGGAAAAAAAAAACCCTGGTCTGTCATAATGCTTAAATCACGTTTTAGTCATATTTAGTTTCATTTGCAATGTTTAGTTTTATCAACACCTTTCAGGAAGAACATACTATATCCCGACCCATGCAACATTGCGCAAAGAAATATTCGAGCTATACGATTATCAGATGGGTGCATTATTATTTGCCTACTTAGTGCGCCAAATATTGAATGATAGCAGTACAAAAAGTCTCTGTCTCTTTCTCCATGTTTCAAACAGGGCGCAGTAAAAAAAAATATGGAGCTAGAAGAGCCAGCTATCAACTGATTAAGTTAGCTATATAAGGGCTCTTTATAATCTGGTCAGTAAATAAATTCACAAACACGTACATGCTGACTGTCCTGCAGAAAGAATGTTGAGGGTAAACAGGTGGGGTTTTCACCTTCAAAGTGTTTAGTGGACTTGGAGTACCCGTTGAGCATGTAGGCATAATATTCATTTCAACATGCACCTAAAATTGAGTCTCAAATCATTATATCAAATATTTAACACATCATTTATCACATCATTATAAGTCAATATTTTCCATTAATGTGTAGGACTCCCAACACTTTAGAGGGGCTTTAACTTATTATTTAGTTGTTTTTCAAAATTGTTTCGACGTTTTTAAACTCTTTCCTCACCCTTTAAATAAAAATAAAAATAAGGAAAATCAAAATATCTTTATCAGCCATTAAGATTTTGAGGGGGATGGGGTAGGCCTACAAAAGGAAATCTTGCACGAGATGGCCATCTCGCATGTAATCATCATCATTATCATCATCACCACCACCGCTCTACGGCATTAAATGGTACCAATAGATAACAATTTGAAGATAAAGCCTCTCTAAAGTGTTGGAACCCCCAATTTAGCCAAACATGTATTGCAATATTTCACTTAAAGACCGTCTGTACTAGTGTTGACAGGAGGGATCAGACCACCCAGCGAGGTCACTGACAGGTGGCTATCTCATCAACTCAGCTCTCAATTAACATAAGAAAAAGAGGATCATGGGGGACCAACAGGCACCGATTAGGCATTGTTTTCTGTATAGAGGGAGCAAGTAGCTACAAGTAGTACAGTGGGGCTTTAAATTGTTTAATGATGTGAAAGAGGATGTCATTTAGCACACACCTCTGCAAGGATTTTCAAAACAAATGTGTTTGAAGAGGAACATTGATGAAAGAAAGCAAAGTTTATATGTTTCTGTTGTACACATACTTGAACAATTTAAATGAGCTTTTGCCATGAAATTTGTGGGGCTCCCAAAAGTTTAGAGGGGCTTTAAACACCTGACATTTTCACAGACATTATTCTTTCACCATGAAACAATCATGTGGCCATGTGGGTGTTTAGAACTAAAGATGTTTGAATTTATACTACGTTTAGAACGGTCAGCGTATCATATTGAGCTTTCCCTTATGTTTCTGAATGTATGTAATGAACAGACTATAAACACAGCCCCTCTAAAGTGTTGGGAGCCCAAAATTTGCTAAATATTTTATGGCAAAATTTCACTTAATTTATATAATGATGTGAAAGAGGATGTCATTTAACAATATGTTTGAAGACGAATATTGATGAAGGAGTGTCCAATAATTTATTTAGGTTTTATGCTGTACGCAGAAAACCCTAAAAAAAAATATTTTTCATCACTATATTCGTCTTTAAACATATGTTTTGAAAATCCATGCAGAAGTGTGTCTTAAGTGTGTCCATCAAATTGTTGGGCCTCAATGTAGAAAAGCTTGGCTATAGCAAAACAGCAATTATTAGATAGAAAGAGAAAGGAAGAAGGAGATGAGAGAGAAAGAGAGAAAAACAGAAAGGGCGGGGACAGATAAAGAAAAAGAGAGAAAAGGATAACGAGAGAAAGAGAGAAGGAGATGAGAGAGAGAGGGGGGATGAGGGGGAGGGAGGGAGAGATTAGAGAGAGAGAGGGGGGTTATAGAAGTGAGAGATATTAAGAAAGAGAGGGAGAGAGAGAAAGAGAAAGAAAGCATAGATAAAGGAAATAGAAGATAACTAAATCAATCAAAAAATTCGCGACAAATATGCGATTTGTCGCATATTTTCATCACGAATTTTACTTCAAAGTTTGTGATTCGCGATGTCCCTTCAGAGCCACTAGTATATGGTTCGCGTGTGTTGCCATACAAATTACGGTTAGCGTGTGCTCCTCAATAACAGTTGTGTATCAGTGTGTATATAGGTAGAGGATAGTTCCTGGGTCACAGTATTACCTTCCAATTTGACGTCATAGAAATGAATATGTATAAGCAAGCGCAGGCCGTGAACGTAGTCTTTGTTCAAGTTGCTTCTGCTGCCGGGTCAGTAACAAACATTCGTAGTCGGCGGGGGCTGCCCTATTTCTGTGGGGGCTGCACTATTTCTGTGGGGGGGCTGCCCTATTTCTGTGGGGGGGCTGCCCTATTTCTGTCATGGTTTATTGTCTTTACTATTCAGGTTCTAAAAGGATCCAGTTGATTTTCACATGCTTTCGTGTGACATGCCAAAATGAAAACGTATTCATATTTAGACCAGAAATATGTGTTGGTTTAATTCTGGGGAGGGGGTGGCTGACATAACAAGAAATAAAATAAATAGAAATCAGTATATAATCAGGCTTCAATTGATTAAAGACATGGTTGACCATATGTGCCTGAAAAAGATCACTCGAAAGATCGTTCGAAACCAATGTAAACGTACGTATAAGACATTTCTTTTGGGTAAATTGCAGTAATCATTTGAATTCAAGACATATTTTATTTGTTTGTTTGTATGTTTGTTTGTTGTCTTGATTTGTGTATTTTATAATGTTTAGTAGCGAATAAATTTCATATTTTTAATTATAAAAAATGGTCAACCTTTAAATAAGGATTATGTTTCCTTTCAGGTTGCAACCTATTCAGCTTATTTTATGTCCTTGTCTAATATGTTCTTAATGTGTGTTTTATGTTATATATCTGATTGTTATATGAAATGTTGTCTTTTTAACTGAATGAAATAAAATTGAATTGAATTGAATTCGATGCGCTATAGTGCCATTTGGTAATTAGGCATTAATCCTCATGACCAAGTCCTCGGAGAGGACTTAAAGCCGTCGGTCCCCTGGTTGCTAACTTACAAGCATACGAATGCCTTATAAGCACTCGGGTAAAACAAACCAACAAACCAACCAACCTACCTTTTTTTCTCTCTGTCTCTTCCTCCATCAGGGGCGGCGGAGCGTCTAGCTGTCAAGGTGTGTGTGTGGGGGGGCGAGGCACACACACAAAAAAGGGAAATCTCAAAGCGAATATGTACAAGTTTAGACATTGGTAGGCCCTTATATTCCCATTGTGATTAGATAATCAGGAATAATTTCATTGTTTGTTTCTCTCTTTACATGGTCCAATATACTGCTTAAGCATCATACTTTGCAGTTGGGTGTGATGGTCTGAATAATTATTTGCGAGCGAGCGAGCGAAGCGAAATTTTTAGATTTGTGAGGCCGCGAAAAATGACATCTTATAAAGAGGAAAAACAATCCTTACCATTTTATGGTGAAGGGTAAAGGGACACATATCCAAAGTTAAAAGGACACTTATTAGAAAAGAAAAGGAGCACGTGTCTAAGTAAAAACCGGAATTATCGGGGTGAAAATGGGACACTACTCGCACCTGATAAGGGACACTCACCAGAGATGAAAAAAGGCACTTATGAGAACGGAAAAGGGGCACTTATTACAAAAGAAAGGGGGTAATTATCAGAAGGAAAATGGAACTAATTAGAAATGATAGGGACGCGTGTCAAAATAAAAGGGGCACTTATCATAGATAAAAAGGGGGTTCCTCTCAAATGGTTATAATGGCACTCACTGGAGATGAAAAGAGGCACCTAAAACCGTCAAAATAAACGGAACACCTTTCCGATTTGAAAATAGGCAAATATAAGAGGTGAAGGGGCACTTAACAGAGGTGGTAATAGGCATTTCTTGTACCTGAAAAGGTAAATTCACCTGAGATGAATAGGGGCACTTGTGAGAATGGAAAAGGGCACAAATAAGATTTAATAGAGGCATTTATCAGACGTGTGAGAAGGGGCATTTAAGAGAAAGGGATGTGGCTCTTATAAAAAATGAAAAGGGGCATTTATCAGGAGGAAAAAGGGTACTTATTAGAAAGACAAGGGGCACGTGTCAAAATAAAAGAGAGCACTTATGAGAGGTGAGAAGGGGCACTCATCAAAGATGAAAAGGTTCACTTATCAGAAGGGAAAGGGCACTGCGCCCCATGCCCCCTTCTTTCTCTCTCTCTCTCTCTCTCTGTCTGTCTCTCTGTCTCTCTGTCTCTCTCTTACCCTCTCTTCCTTCTCTCACACCCTCTCTCCGTTCCTCTCCCCCTTCTCTATCTCCCTCCTTCAGCTCCCTAAAATATCGCTGAACTTCAAACAATCACGTTTCAAAGATAGGTCTTTATTGTATAAATATACTGCAGATGCATTATGTTAAGACAATGCAGTAACATTAAGAAAATTTTCTAAAATCCTTTTTGTTTTCATTGCAGAAAGTCATGACATAAAACGCAAAAAACAAATATTTAAAACAATTTTTACATTAATATATACCATTACCCATTGAAACTGTGGCCTCGATCTCACTGTGAATTTGTGGTTATCGGAACTTCACAACAGATTTAAAAAATAAGCATTGACGGTGTCTAAGAGTTGGATCCTCCAATGTGAAACCCTTTGTTCTCCTCTTTCTCTTTCCGACAGAAAGTATGCGTGTGTGTGTGTGTATGCATGGGATGTAACCCCCCTCTCTCTCTCTCTCTCGCACGCTTGAATCCGGCTTCTAGTTAGGCCGGTTCGGGCGTCCCTATACACTCCTCTGTACTGACCTGCTAATATTTCAACTTGAACCAAGACTACCTTTGTTTCTTTCGCGTGCTTATACATATTCATTTCTATGACGTCAAATTGGAAGGTAATACTGTGACCCAGGAACTATCCTCTACCGTGTATATAGCGTATCCGCTGAAGTGAACTTTTTTTCAGTTACTTAGGCGTTAGGTTACGCTATAGCGTGAAGTTACACTTTAGCAGCTTCACAAACGTGCTCTCGACGCGACGGAGCTAGATTGCAAAATGATCTGCGCATGCGCTAGGTTCCTGCTCGTCGAAGCCACTGGCCAGGCTTTAGCTCACTTGAACGCACACGCATTGTGCCGCCCGCTGAACGGTCGCACGGTACGGCAGCGAACTGGTCGTGGCTTCGATTTTTAATCTCGTTTGTGAGACGGCTATCAGGCTGAATAATTTCGGAAGGAACGGGTTAAAAACCCTAGTTTTGAAATTGCTTCACATCTATCCGGAGTACCCCCGGCATAATATACCCTACAGACCCCGCGGAACATTTTTCAAAGTAGGGGGGTTTAAGTATTTACGATCAGGTAGCGCGTAGCGAGTGGAGCGTAAATTGGCGTGGGGTCCAGGACGGGGGTCCAGGAGGCGGAGCCCCCGGAAGCTCATGGGTTTTAGGCATTTAACTCCGGTCAGATGAGCATATTTTGATACCTTATTTGTGACAGGGACAGGTCACTGCATTTTTTTTAATGACATAAATCATGGTCTGAACTCTGAAGCAATATTTAATTTAAATGAGACACTTGCTAAAGATTAGACAAATTAACGTTGAACTTCCTTTTTTATGAGTACATTGTATATGTGAAAAATTAATTTATGTTTGAAATGTAATACAAGCGAGTACCGTATCATCTCTTCCTCTCACAAAGTTCGTGGCAAATTTGTTTTGTAGAGCAATACATATAGGCAAGGGTCGCGCTAAGTTGCGTTTTTGCGTTCTGGACTCACCAAAATTCAAATCTCACGCACAATTTTGCAAAAGCAGTGAGTAATTGCGTCCTGCAGGACGCAACAAAAAATCCCAGGTTGGTTTCCAGAAAAAAAATACAAAAACACGAGAGTTCCAGTTTAAAGTTTTGCATAATATTCTGTTTTTTAATTACAAGCTTTGCAAAATGCATATAAAAGCCTTCTCCAGAATGTATGTTTGGCTGTAAATATTCAGAAACTGTAGAACATGCACTATGGCAATGTAGCTATATTCAGACGTTTTGGAATGAAACCAGATTTTTTTTTGTCCATGTTTGACTTATCTTTTCTGGATGAAAAAGCAGTAATCGTAAGATATTTAGAAAAAACTCCCGTAAAGTTTTATCTAAATCATGTTTGACTAATTGCAAAACCATGTATTTACCTGTGCATAAACAAGAAAAAACAAGCCAAATATTCATTATTTTTAGAAAGATGTTTTTTACTTCCTATAAAGAAGAACAATAAATTACATATCGAAAAGGCAAGTTATCATTTCACGATAGAAAATGGAATTGTGTACAACCACTTTTTGTTTTTGATTGGTTTTACTTTTCACTGTAATTATTTTTGACCTGATAATCTCTTTATTACACATGTACTTCATAGACGGATGTTTCAAGCTATTGATTTATATATATATATATATGCATCACTTATGCAAAAGATTCATTGTTCAGTTCCTTTCATGGAATATGTTTCGTGAACTGAAAAGTATCAATAAAAGATCATTGAAATATTTTACAAATATGTACATGATCGTATCCGGACACCTACCCCCTGGACAGCCACCCCCGGATAACCACCCTCTAGGAAAACTACCCCCTAGGACAACTACCCACTAGGGCAACCAACCTCTAAGACGACTACCCCCCTAGAGCAACTAGTTGTCCGGGGATAGTTGTCCTAGGGGTTAGTTGTCCTAGGGGGTACTTATCCTAGAGGGTGGTTATCCGGGGGTGGCTGTCCAGGGGGTAGGTGTCCGGATACGATCATGTACATAAAAATATATTTGTAAAATATTTCAATGATGTTTATTGATACTTTTCAGTTCACGAAACATATTCCATATTCCTGGTTTGAGTAAATCCAATTCTACATAGGAATGAACCAATCACATGAAGCATGCTGTCTCTCTCTCTCTCTCTCAGTGCGTTGATCATTAGGAATAATAATTCAACTTATTATGTCGTCACAATTTTAATGGAATCAGTCATGTAGAGTGTATATAATCTGTACAATTGGAGGGGGTCATGGTTATTTCAAAGGAGAAGGTCGTCAGTTTCCATGTGCAGAAGGCCATAATTCGCTGACAACAGACTTGGTGGAAATACCATTAATGTGTGTACAAATTTGCACACAGCAAAACCGTAGGCCTATCAAGAAATACCCCCTTTACTAGTCTCTCGGAGAAAGTATGGGTGCACCAACTATGCACCGACAATTAAGCCCCACAATAAATGGCAGATCGTCTCCACTCACAAACATGAATGTACAATTCACGCTTTACATTTCGTAATACACATCTCTCGCACCAGCAAACAGATGTGTGACCGGGCTTTACAGTTATCACCCCTGCAATGGCGGACTCCCTCCCCCTTTAAATTAAGAGCTGCCCAATTCTCACAACCACGATTATATTAAAGGAAGAACTACACATATTCTATACAGAGCATACAAATTAGTGGAGAGGAGCTTGCAAGATACGTCACAGTGTTGCGAATTTCTATTTCACTGATGGCAAATTCGAATTCATAACTTTCATGTTTTTAATCGGATATTACTCAAACTTTTACATATTTATTTCTCTCATATTTCTGCTTTTATTAAAACCAGGGGCATATCAGGGTGGACTTTTCCTTTAAATCAGGTTTGATGCGTTACACATAATTTCAATATAGGCCTACTTGTCACCTGATTGTATTTCACGTTAGTTTTGGAAGTGGTACATTTCTACTGTGTTTACCTTTTTACTTATTTGATCATTAACGTACATGAACATGCCTCAGTTGTGATGAGCCACGTCGATTCTCTTTCATGATAGCATTTTATACTGCCTTCATTAATATTGTAGTACACTGCAATCTTTAGTCTGTGATGGTGTCATCGTAAACACCCCCTTACTATAGGCTGGAATTAATATACGCTCTGATAATCATCAACATATAACTTATCATCCAATGCTTAACATTTCTTTGGTATTCATTTGTAATAGGCGTTCCAAACATAAGCCTTGCTTTTAGGGTTTTCGCCTCCTTGTTTCAAATAATTATTGTACCGATAATGGGAAGAAAATATCTATGAATTTGAATTAAGGATTTTTTTTTTACATTACTTATTGTGGGAGGTTTAGATATCGTTGTAGGAAAAAAAAACATTTACCAATAGCCATAAAATCTAAGGAACATCGTAGGATGTCGGAACCTTTGTTAGAGAATCCCCACTCAAGCTCCACTGTACGCTGCAGAATCTTCTCATGATCATTTGTTAAAACCATTTCGCAACCTGATTTCTGTATAACCATAAAAGGCTTGCACTATTGTTAGGCATTTGAATGGGGATTATGTCAGGAATGTAGGCTCAGCATTTTCTCTTATTGACAAAATGTATTTTTTCAATGAATGCTTGATTTCTATATAAAATTCACCATGTTTTCACACCAGTGTGATGGCTCAGTAGTTTGGAGGAGCTTTACAATAACAACCACGGTCCTCACAGTAAATGTTTCCACTGATTAAATGAAGTTTGCGCTCATCGAATGATAGAATAAAAATAATCAGTCTTCTCTCAAAATAACAAGACAAACATCAGTGTACAAGAATACACAGGAAATATGTCAAAAATGATAGAAAATGTCTTCTTGTTTGAAAAGTAAGAATAGCATTCGGAAATTTTTTCTCGAGATTTACTTCCAAAAAGGACTACGACCAGCCACAAAACACGTTAAGCCAAATTTCCCTTTGAAGTGTTGTAATTTCTTACTGCAATAACAGAGAGGGGGAAGTATTTCACAAGAGTGGGAGGATAGAGATGAAAAACGAGGGAACTTGTTTTGAGGTGGAGATCTTCGTTCCTGAATGAGATATGATGAAAGTACAACTATTTAACTAAACTTCTCACTTGCTTAAACAATACCTGGTTGCTCTCCCATAATAAATAATAATAATAATGTTCCGCTTTTCGGATAGGACTGAAGGCCCCGTGTAGAGGAGAGTCACCGACTTTGCACGTTAAGAACCCTGCACACCCCCAATTAGATATACCGGGAGGAGAGACCGGAGGGTTACAGTGATTTTGTTCGCGTTTCGCCTCCCAGGCACAGGTGACGCCAAAGACTATACTTAATAATAACAATAATACAGAAACAAACTGTGTCACGATTTCAGTGTCATCATCATTATCAATGTTTCTATCGTTATCATCATTAACTACATCTTCATCATCTTCATCATCTTCATCATCTTCATCATCATCATGCCCATCGTTCATGTCGTCACTATATCATCTATTTCATCAACAATATCATCATTTACGTCATTATTATATTAAAAAACAAACTTTGAAATGGTATCACTGTCGTCATTACTATCAATGTTTCTATCAATATCATCATCATCATCATCATTGTCATCATCTTCATCGTCATCCGACTCCGTTTACACCAGAACTATAGGCAATCAATTATACTACATCACTATCACATAGTCAACATCAGCATCACCACTGCCATTATCACTATTCATTCCTTCAATTCGTTTGATATTATATCAACGTATCATCAGGCCTCAAACAATGCCCGAGGATTGCTGAAACGGAGTATTTATTTCTGTATTATGTATAAGGTCTCGCCTCATCGGTTATTGCTTCAAGAATCAAATTAACAAAAAACAAACAAACAAATAAAATAATAAACATACAAACAGCAAGAACAAAAGGCATCACCATAATCATTAACCACCATTATCAGAATTACTGGCGATTATTTGTTCTTCATTCCATCATCTGTAAAATGGATTGTAACCGCAAATGAGTATTACCAAGGAGGTTGGAGGAGCCTTGGCCTACATCAGCAGCAGCAGCACCTTAATAATAGATCCATATTCTCACATTAAGAGTGACAAAAACTTTGCTTTGAATTCAACCGTTTTTAAATTATTAATAAGCGGTTTTTATTTCCCCTCAAAATATAGACTGATACATACACACATACAAAAAATAAATGAAAACAAAAATAATAATACCATGTATTATGATACCCTCTTACATATAAAGCGTGTACGAAATTTAATTGAAACGGGTTAGCTTGCAATTTTCCAAGATAATCACCGATAAGTTTGTCCCAATAACTTTAAATTGTTTATACACATACAGATCATTTTAGGTTATAGTTTTAATACATTTGTCTATACTTTCACATATACCCCTCTATGTCTATTGTTCATTATGAAACAAAATGTTTTGTAGAATAAAATATTCATGTAACATGTGAATTAAGTTTTCTTTTTCAAGACAGTGTACTCGACTGATCAGAACTCAAATTTATCTTAAAGAACTGAACGATATATATGCACAGCGTTATAAATTTGTCGTGGAGCTGAGGTTAACTTTGTAAGCTTTAGGAGTTCGAGATTACCCGGTGATTTATAAGAGTGATCTTCTTTGGTTTTCCCCCAATTTATGATTTATTTTGAGATATATCAATATAATATACAGAACCTGTACTGTTTAATTTTCGCAAACAATATTATCCACGGGATAACCACATCAAAGTCTCCAAACCATTGACGTATAAATCTTACAATTACTCAACACTATAAACATGTCATTTCTCCTAGAACTTGAGTTACAGAATGAAATGATTATACAGGGATAGTACTCTACCAAAAAAGATGTACATGTTCAACAACAACAACAAAAGTATTTTCCATTTCACCTTGTGTATTAGTGGTACAAGCTCATCACGTGATGGTCTCCACCTAAACATGTATCAAACATACAACTTCATGATCATATAACTTCATATTTTTACATGACAGTGAAATTCCACCAAAGCAGTTAGTTATTATCAGCTGGAATACTAATTACTAGCTTTTTCATTAAACATTAATTCATAGCCATACACTTATTAAAGTTTCCAGTTTAAAGTTTACATTCACTCATTAGAAAATACAAATTATGAACAAAAACACCTGAATATAAACATTTACTTATACGTGTATATAAGGTGATAAGTGAAAAAATTAAGGAGAAAAAGAAGGAAAAAAATAAACAAAGATATAAACTAACAAAATAGACCCCAAAAAAAGAAAATGGGTAATTAGGAATATTTAACAGTATGACAATTCACAGCATGTGAGTAGATACATATATTTTAGGAATTTAGTTAAAAAGTACATTAATTTCCTCTTAAATAAAAACATATTTTATAGTTACCCTATCATCTTTTTTACAATAAATGCCTTTCCAATTGCTACTATCTTGAGCCAACCATGCCAGCGGCTTCATTTCTCATTGTACTACTATAACATATTCTCTAATGACATCATCCCAAAGCTCTCATGACAGGGTATATATACAATAACAAAAATCAAATCCAGGTCTATAAATCAATTCGAGTTCAACGTCAGCTTCTACAAAGTAAAAATAAAATTAAGATGTAGAAGTATGCAATGGTGAGAATAAAAGAAATTGCTTTATCATTGCCATTTCCAACAGAAGACTGCAAGCATATAAACTATACAAAGTGCAGATTACACTATGCCATGCTTATATAATATTCACAAGATATATGTATAACGTACTTTCTCTCTGAATGCATGCATGCTCCGTCATACGTAATTGTAAACAACGCTTATATCTCATTCATTTACATTCAATTAATGCTTCTTAAATTCTGAAAAACAAAATGTTCATTATTTCAAGTTTACTTCTACTCATAAAAAAGATAACAACAGTAAAAGCATATACTTTAAAAGTGATGAGTCGAGTAGTGTCTTTACAAGTATGGCTTCCATACATGCCATATCACTGTTGACGTGCATCATTGTGTTTGTTTGACACAAACAAATTATTTCTAGTGATATTAACACTTAAGTGCATATGGTACTTGTCACTCCGGTTAGTGCATAAGGGGGCCCATACAAACTACATTAAAAATGTTCATTGTAACTTCGATTACTGGTAGAGTACTCCAAAAAAATAATGAAGCAGTAAACAAATTTAAAATTGCTTTCACCATTTCAAAGTGGCGGCCAAACTAAGATTTTCATTTCGCCGCTCAACAATTTTTGGCGGGAATAATGAAAAACCACTTTTTCGAAGGAATTTTTCAATAAAATTTGTCTCATTATTGAAGAACTTGAATACATTTACATTGCTGAAATAATATTTGATAAATATTTTTCCAGACCGATTTTAGGGGCAAATTTTTTTCTCTCTAAAAAATGACCAAAATGCTAATAAATGGCCGCCATTTTGAAAAGGACAAGGGTAATCTGAATTTTTTTTCTTCACCAACATTTGCGAAATGTAATGTTATGCATGTACAAAAAAAATTCCCCCAAATATTTGTGCGTCTTAACAGGCGATGCGAAAAACAAAATGTGCGTTTTAACAGGCGACGAGAAAAAATGAAATGTGTGGACAAGCCCCTTATGCACTTAAGTGTTAAACTGCAAAACAATATTTTTTAACGGGGCGATGTGGCGTGCGCCTGTAATCCAGCTAACAATGGAAGTTACAAACTGATTCAGCCGAGGACGCAGGTTCGAAACTGAGTCACGTCTTTCGGATGGTGACGTTAAAAGTCGGTCCCCAGACGTAAATAATCATATCTGATTGATACACGTCTGTAAAAAAAACCATTACACACATACACACACGATATTTTTTTTCCTTTTTGTATTCAATATTTTACATTTCCGTTCATTTCCCTTTTTCTTTTCTTTTTAACAGCAATCCTATAACACATTCACCTTTAATTGTATATATTAGGAAAATACAGGTAAGTTATATTTCAGCACTTCGCATTCGTTTTGTTTTATTACGATATCCATATGTTATTATATATTTAGTAGTTACAAATATATTCTACTAGGTGCTTTACTACAGTTTACTTATTTTTAGGATACTACCGTACACCTTAAACTCTTTTTAATTTAAAATAAACTGTTTGTGGTTGAGTGTCACAAGAACAGTTTTTCAAACATTTTACTAAAGGTACCCCTTTCCCTCACAATTTGTACATCTCCTAAAATCATCAACCAGGCCTGTTCCTTTGCATTCAGTGCATTTTGGGCCTGGTGGTAATAGGGATTTAACAAGTGCTGATGTACAAGCACCAGCAGTTGTTCCACCTATAATACCCCCTATGATAGCCCCTATTGGACCCCCGAAATCGAATCCGATCTCAGCCCCAGCCAGCCCACCTTCAATACTAGCAACAGCTCCAGCAGCCGCAGATACATCCCCTTTAACGAGGTAATATGGGACCAAAAAAAAGTTAACAATAGCTCCACCAACCCCAGGAATTGCATCTTCTTCCAACGCTTTAACTATATCTCCGATGATAATTCCTGCAGCTATTTTAGTAATACCTGTATCAACAAGTGCGTTCGCTTCCAACTCTTCTCGTGCCTTTTCAATAGCCTCGACCAGATAAATTGGTTCTCCATCGATAGCCAATTTAAGAACCGTGTCGGTTCTGGTGTTATAAAGCACTACGCTCCGAACTTTTCTCTTTGCAGATGTAGTAAAACTCGCTTCAGCTTTTGTTAGGTCGCTAGTCCTGAAGCTAATTCCGGGTGTTTCGTCTCCTGCTTCCTTGTAATCCGATATAATGTACCGACCAGCCATATTTGGGTTTTAAATTGTTGCAAGGGAAGGCTGAAAATATAAATACAAATAAATTTTTAATAAATTCTACCCATGTATAAGAAATAACAGTATAAGCCTATTTTGGGTTTTTCTCTAACAAAAGTGACTCCACCTCTAAATGATTTCGAAAAATTTGAAAAGGAAAGTTGCATACAAACTTCTTTACCAAAACTTGTGTTAGTAAACAAAATAAAAATCATGGACCAGCAAAAGTTATGAACGACACTATTCCTATATATCAGAGAAATTTTGTTTTTAAACGAAGTATCACCACCTAAATTCATGAGTTCTGACTTAATGGTTTGTGATATATAATAAATGCTTCAGGCGAAATCAATTGCTGGTCTAAGGCGCGGAAGTGCTTTTGCCGGCAGTCCTTCTTGTGGCTATTTTTGTGTTTGTGATTTTTGTAATGAAAGTTTTCGTTAACTTGAAATTGAATTTGTAATGGCTGTAGTTAATTTGCTTTATATGCATATTTTAGACCTTATCTTAAACTCAAGTATCAGTAGCATGAGTATCAAGATGAAGGTATAGTATACCTTATGTGCAAATACAAAGATTAAAGATCCACCAAGTTGCTTAATTTAATAAGCAAAGAAAAAAGTTCACTTTACTCTAGTCTCATTGTAAACTACTCACTTTCCGCTTTGCTTTCTGTGTTCAAGTTAAGTAGAAGGCATGTATTGATTGGTGGTATTGATTCACAAAATATTAAGACATATAATAGCAAAGTCACTATTTTTTTTTTTAATTCTTAGTGTAAATAACATTTATATTTTACTAATAATGGAGTGTCACATTATAAGTAATAATAAATACTATTATCTATATTTGATTAAATACAAGAGATATATTATTATTTTTGTGTCTGCAGCTCCTGGCCGCAGCTAGTTAATCAGAAAAAATCTCAGTTGATAAGCGCGTCGAAAAACGGTTACACCGGAAAATATAAATTTACAACATAACAATAAATATGTTAGCCAAGGATCATGAGGGAAACCAAATAATCCATCAAAATTATTAAAGTCATAATCAGAGTGACATCTTGCATTAATCAGAATTTGAAGCTCATGCCAAATTGGTTTGACCTTTTCACAGTCACAACAAATATGATTAAAAGTTTCAGATAATTTACGACCAAAAAGAGCAAAGAGGGAAATCTTTCCTACCAATCTCATTCAAAACATCATTGAGTGCAATTGCCCTATGAAATATTAAGAAATAAAATGACCTGAGCTGGGTTTCAATAGTACACTTAAAATAACATGTATGGATTTCTTTCCACTTCCAGTCCTCTTCTGTCTCCAAATTGAGCAAATTATTCCAACAATTCAGAGATTTTTCAGAGGGCCCGAGTTTGATCTAAAATAATTGAATGGGCATAGCGAGGCACTTTTGGGGCTAAGATCAGCATATTAGAAAAAACCTCAAATGGATTGAAGCTCCCCTTAAAGTCAACGGTATTAACATCATCTAGAATCTCACTATCAACAATGCTCTTCATAAGAGTGTTATATTTCCTCCTGTCTCTGTAGGGAATAGCAAATTTAATGATTAAATCATCAAAAGACCTCAGGACTGGGGTGGGAAGATCCTTTTTATACAGCGTATCAGCAAATACAGAAATACCCCTTTCATATCATGAATCATAATTAAAGTATTCTTTTGATTTGGACCTAACATGGTTATTATACCAGATGCAATCACTTCTTATAATGAAAGCTATATCAACTTCAAGATCCTGAACTGCTTTCTCACAAAAGACATATACCATGATCTTAAGGAATCAGGCTAAAGAATCATGTAAACGAATATTAATATCACGATGAATCGACTTCAAAGCAGAAATTTCAAATAATTTCCAAAAACTTTAGAAATCATCATTCAGAATGTGTTTAACCCAAATCAACTTCTGAGCATGGGAAATACCCCCAACATAATAAAATCGGAAATGTGCCGGCGCGGGACCCGAGCCCACAAACTTCTGCGTTATACCCCATTCACATACATGGATTTTTCTTACGAGTCCTTACGGATCGCACAAATTCACGGATCTTTCACAGATCCTTACAATTTGGCCACTTTTACGACTAATTTAAGAGTTGTTACGAGTTATTACGAGCAATTTACGATTTATTACGGATTATTGCGAGTCATTACGCTGTATTTACGGAAAAATTCCACGATTTATTACGAGTTGTCACAGATAACTACGAGCAACTAACGGATATTTTACGACCTGTTTGCGTGTTGTAACCAATAGTAATGAGTATTTACAAGTCCGGACGATTTTGCAGCTTTTATACCTTTCACGTAATCGTAAGCAATACTAAGAATACGTATGGTATACGTATCTATTCGTAATTAAAGTACTTGTTACTACACGTTAAGTGCTCGTAATAACTCCTAACAATCCGTAAAGCCATCGTAACACGACCCGAATAAAATTGTAAACAACACTTAAGCACTCGTAAAAATCTGTAAATAATCCGTAAACAAATCGTCAACTAACCGTAACAATGCTGCTTATAAGTATTGGCTTGCATGGTGATGTATATATACTATAGGTTTACGGTTACACCATGTGAGAGAGGGGTGAGGATTGGGGAGTCCTGAAAAGGACTGTTGGTAATCTTTCTTTCTTGAGTGTGTATGTAGTCCTGAAAAGGACTGTAGGTAGTCTTGAAAAAGTCTCTAAAGTTTTATAATTGCATCAACAAGTATAAAAGTCATTATCGTGGCGACATTTCATTTACATTACAAACACGCTTTCAGCAGAATCCGGATGTCTTCTAAAGATTCAAAAATAAAAAAGCTATTTTCCGCTCTTTTTCTCTCTCTCGACGTATGCCTTATTATAATACAAATCATATTTCGAGTGAGGAAACTGTGGGTACCCCAGATATCGTGCCCCCAATAAAGATATAAAAGACACGTGGTAAGGAAATACCAATTTCTGATTAAGGTTAATTAAAAAAAGCAGTCAAGGTGTATCTCTTAAGTCAAAAATGCCATGAATAATATTATGTTTACTTCCACTTTTGTAATTCCTTGTTGGGCCTTATCATAGTTTATCTTGAGGTTTCTGGCTAGGAAACTTCTTAGCCTACTAAAAAGTTGAGGAAATGCTTTAAAATGTCCTTGTTCAGTTGCTAATAAAATTTCATATTTTTAAAATAATAATTATTTAGTTCTTAACTAAACATATATATAAATTGTTAATGTTTGTTTTAGAAAGGTTTATGTTGAATATTCGTATTTTGAGGGACTCCTTTGGAATTAAGCACTCTTAAAGAGCTTAAAGGACCATCCTTGGCATAACTTTTTATGTTCTTATATAATTTTATCGTATTATATTTACTTGTATATATTATATCTTTACTTGAACTATGTGTGGTAGATATGCTGAATAAATCAAATTAAAACATGGACTTGAACGTATGAATTGGTACTTTAAAGTTACATACACATACGGACAGAGTCACCGATAAAATCCTCAGGAAGATAACTAGTATGCAGGATATTGCGATGGAAATCTAAGTCAAGAAATGGAGCTGGGCGGGACATCTAGCTAGGCAACCGCTGTCGGACATGACGTCAGCAACATTTTGAATTCTCATTCAATGTCGTGCAAATTAAATTACACCCAAACAGATATCAACTATACACAATAATGTTGTAAACAAAATGTAATTGTTCCAAATCCGTAGGGGTTCGATATCGAACCCCACTCTTTTACAAAGATATTGAGCTTTATTCAACAAACATTCCGTTATTTAAATTAATGTGAACAAATGACAGTGTCAAAGGTAAAAAAAAAAAATAGACAGCGCAACAATGTTATGAGGACGTGATGAAAATGATAATACGTACTAACATAGTGCGGAAAGCGCAGCAGGAAATGGCAGACATTTTGACATTCTCAAAAAAATATGAGCAGTGCCCCTTCAAAAATTGTTACATTTCATATATTCATTGACTTTATGACAATGAGAAGAAAAATACAAATTTAACTGCTTTATTTCGTCTTCGAGGATTTCAATTTACGAGCGATGCTATACCGTAACGCAGGTTTGCCCGAACTTTTCTTAGACTCTATCATGCATTCGTCTACCGATGGCTTTTTGCGGGTGTTGCCACATTGAAAGTTTGAATAAAAAGTACGTCCTACAACGACTGTAGCTAGGCAACAGGTTAGCAGGAAGACTCTTAACGCAACTAACTGGACCCCCACGATCATATACAAGGCAGACAGATCAGGAGATGGACGGATGAATTAACATTCTGGCATCACATGGCAAAGGGAAGCACAAGACAGATTGTAGTGGAAAGACGATGAAGGCACGATGATAGACACACAGCATAGTTGAAGAAAAATATTCGTATTTTCATATTTTTGTTACCGCTTGTCCCAGAGAAAAGCCCTTACAGCCAGAACGCCCTCTTCTTAAACAATCATATTTGAAGTGGTCAACTTGTTGTTGTCATGTGTTGTCCAGCAGAAGGATTAAGCTTTTTGATTTAGATTATAATGTGTCAACAAACAGTTTCTCCAACAACGTTGAAAGAATTTGAAAGAGCCTATACCACAACCAGAAGCACAAATTGGCATGGAGTCTGATAAATGACAAAAGTGGAAGGAAAGGGGGCACATCTGGACGTGTGAAAGGTGAAAGCAAGAAGGAGAGGATATGATTTATAACTGTGCACTGCTTGACGCGAGAGAACTTGAACAAAATTAATGCACACATGCGTACACTGGTTTGGGCGAGTGAATTGACAAAGGTCAGCATCAGCTCAAGTGCATTACTTTGTTCAATTTTTCGAGCGACAAGTAATACGCAGTTATTAATCTTATTCATACACAAAGATTGTGTATGCTTTTAGAAGTAAAAAATAGAACTCTCCATGCCTTCTGATCATGGAATTTCATGTTTTTCCTTCTTTCTTGTGATTGAGATAATCTACTCCCAAGGCCTGAAAACAAAATATAGAATGCAGAATGATATTCTACTTCACATTTTATGAAGTCGAATATTGAACACAAATGAATACGAAGAAAATGACAGAATTGTGAAATTCCATGATCAGAAGGCATGGAGAGTTGTCCACAAATGATGTCATCAAATTAAATATCGCCCTCTGGTGACAAGTTATTTCTTTAGCTTTAACTTCCTTATACCTTGCCTGATTTTGTTCAATTTTTCACTAATCTTATTCAAATCGTTTACACTTTACAATAAAGGTAACTTAGGATGAAGGTTTTCGTTCCCTTTAACCTAAAGCTATGGTCACATCTTAGAGCGGCGACCGACCGATTTGTAGCCTCTGTAGCCGATTTTAGGTCGAAACTGGTCGAAATCGGGGAGCTTCTCCGCGCGGCGTCCCGGCAGTGACCGACTGATCTCCCAGCGGCGACCGGGTGGGGACCGGGCGGCGACCGCTCGTCAGCCTTTGATCTAGCGGCTTCGAATTTTGACCTAAATCGCTCGACGGCGAACGCTCGATTAGGTCGGGCACCGAGCGTATTTTGGGCGGCGAGTGAAAAGTGAGCAGGCGCCGCCCGAATTTTAACTTCGCGCTAAAACTTCAGCGGCGACCGAGCGATGCCCTAAAAACAAGCGGTGCCCAGGCGGACGCCGCTCGGTGCCCGGGCAAAATTGGCTAAAAACTCGCCGCCCGGCCGCCGAGCAGGCTACTTTTTGGGGTTGTGACCATAGTTTATGCACGCACGCGGGAAGGCTTTATTCACTAATCCCGGATGCGGGATTTGCCCACCAAAAGCCGCATTGTGTTTTTCTGAAAGACGGTGACGTCTTTTTCTTGCAGGAATCCTGCAAGCAATTTTTCTGCCCATCGGAAGATTCGCCATACCTACGCCATACCTACGGCTAAATCATAAAGGTTGTTTTAGCGTAGCTTGAGTTCGTCGAATAAGCATTGTACTATTAGGCAGAGGCGTAATGACCAAAAAAAATTGAGGGGGGCTGGCAGACAAAAAAAATCCGCATCACACCACTCTTACATGCAAGCCCCGGCAGGGGTCAAGGGGCAGAGTCCCCGGAAGCTTAGGGGGTATGGGCATTTAATTACGGTCAGATGAGCATGTTTTGATACCTTATTCATGACACTGGCAGGTCACTAAATGGCGTAGGGTCCAGGGGGCTGAGCCCCCTGAAACTCAGGGATTTAAGGCATTTTATAACGGTCATTGAGCATTCAGGGGCCCGCTTTAGGCCCCCTGGTAGGGTCGAGGGGGCGGAGCCCCCGGAAGCTCAGGGATTTTAGGCATTTAATTACGGTCAGATGAGCATATTTTGATACCCTATTTGTGACACTGGCAGGTCCCTTAGGAGCCCCCGGAAGCTAAAGGGATTTAGGCAATGAATAACGGTCAGATGAGTATTCAGGGGCCCGCCTTAGGGCCCTTGGTTAGGTCCAGGGGGCAGAGCCACCGGAAGTTAAGGGATTTTAGGCATTAAATTACCGTCAGATGAGCATCTAGGGGCCCGTTTTAGGGCCCTAGGTGGGGTCTAGAGGGCAGAGCCCCTGGAAGCTCAGGGGTTTTAGGCATTTAATTTCGGTCAGATGAGCATATTTTTGATAACCTATTTGTGACACTGGCAGGTCACTAATTGGCGTGGGGTCCAGGGAGCGGAGCCCCCGGAAGCTCAAGGGATTTTAGGCATTGAATAACGGTCAGATGAGTATTCAGGGGCCCGCCTTAGGGCCCTTGGTTAGGTCCAGGGGGCAGAGCCACCGGAAGTGAAGGGGTTTTAGGCATTAAATTACCGTCAAATGAGTATCCGGGGGCCCGCCTTAGGGCCATTGGTAGGGTCCAGGGGGTAGAGCCCCCGGAAGCTCAGGGGTGTTAGGCGTTTTATAACGGTCAGATGAGCATTTTTTATTACCTTATTTGTGACACTGGCAGGACACTAATTGGCGTGGGGTCCAGTTGCGGAGCCCCCAGAAGCTCGGGGGTTTTAGGCATTAAATTTCCGTTAGATAAGCATCCAGGGGACAGAGCCCCTGGAAGCTCAGGGGTTTTAGGCATTTAATCACGGTCAGATTAGCATATTTTGATACCTCATTATTTTGTACACTGGCAGGTCACTATTTTTTTCTTTCTTTCTCTCTTTCTTTCTATTTCTCTTTAGTATACGTTTTCCAAAAAAGTGGGGGGGGGCGGAGATCGAGGCCCCGGAGCCCCGTCGTTCTGCGGGCCCTGCCATGTAGTCCTCTAAATATGCGTATTTCTTGCCTGACTGTAAATTTAGGAATTTGTAATTTTCCAACAAACGCATAAAAAAGTATAATTTATTAAAAAGTGAGGAAAAATCTCGGAAAATTATGTCATTTCAGCAACATTTGTAAATCACCGGTATCGAATTAGAAATGAACCACGTTTAAATTTTATTGTGACACTGGCAGGACACTAATTGCCCCCACCCATCAGTACGCCAGTGCCCCCCCAACTACACCTTGTTTGCGGGAAAAATTGCAACTGATCTCCCCTAACTATCTCTTTTCTCTCTTTCTTTCCTTACCTTTCCCTCCCCCTTCCCTTTCCCTTCCCTTCCTTCTCTCTCTTTAGGTTTGCTAGGGAGGCAAGGGCCTTTCGACCCACCCCCCCCCCCGATCCACATGTTGTTAGCGGGATTAATCGCAACTGATCTCCCCTTCTTTTCACCCTTTTCTTTTTTGTGTTCCCTTTTAGATCTCCTCTTTCCCTTTCCCTTCTCTCTTTTTTTTTGGGCGGGGGCGGGGGAAGAGGCAAGGGCCTTTTTGCCCCCCGATCCACAACTTGTTTGCGTGAAAATTGCAACTGATATCCCCCTTCTTTTCTTTTCTTCTTCCTCTTTTTTCCTTCCTTTTATCTCCTCTTTTCCTTTTATCTTTCCCTTCTCTCTTATTTTTGATAGGGGAGGGGAGGGGCAACAGCTTGGGAGGCAAGGCCCTTTCGGCCCCCCGATCTCCTTCTTCCCCCCCCCCATTTTCTTTTCTTCTTCCTCTTCTTTCTTTCCCTTACTCTCCTCTTTCCCTTTCCCTTCTTTTCCTTCTCTTTCTCTCTTTTTTTCTTTGCGGGGGGCCTGCTCGCCCCCTGGATCCGCGCCTGTGGAACATTCCCTCCGGAAATGACCCTCCTCGCCACATCCAAAACAAACCCTGGGCGCAGGCGACTGCGCATTCCCCCGCGTGTCGCCTAGAGCTGCCGCGATCTTCCCTATAAAGCTTTTCTCTAGGCTGGACATACGGGTATCCAGAGCTGTCGGAACTAGGGTTGGGTATTGGTATAGCAGAGAAGTAGATTGGTGGACTGATAAGAAGATATGTGTTCAAGTTTTCTACGAAGTGCTTTGAGTATACCGCATTAGTTGCATCTTGGTTGCAGGACAGGTTGTTGCTCAATTATGGCACAGTAATTCTGATTTGTGTGGGCATTTAAGTGGCTATGAAATTTCATGAGATGGATTATTTGGTCAAAAGTGAAGACAGTTGAATTGCAACATGCAACATGTTCATTATATACCGGTATATAATGAACATGTTGCATGTTGTACTGTATGTGCGTGAGATTAAAAATAATAAAATAAAATAACTTCAGTTTACTTACAAACACACCAGGTTACTTTGCAGACATGTTTCACAAATTTTGGTGCCCGGTGGGTAAACATGCGAAGGCGTTCTGTGGTTTCCTACGGTGAAAATCGCTATTGAATAATGCGTGAGAGACGTATTATTTGGGTTATAAATCGCCAAAAAATTGCACGAGGGATACTGGCTTATAAATAACCAATGGCTTATAAATCGTTGTATTTACACCGTAAGGGTAAACGCGATCATAGAAAACTGGAGCTCGAATTATAAATCGCCAAAATATCGCAGAAGGGATAATGGCATATAAAAAGCCAGTGGCTTATAAATCGCTTATAAATCGCCAATGACTTTCCTAGCCAATGGCTTATAAATGACGTCATCAAATCAGACAACTTGACAAAAAACAGATAAATTCTCCTAATTACCTGCGAGTCATTTAATTTCAAGGAAGTCATATGTAAGTAAAACTGTTCAGTGTTGTATCCATGTATTTAAAGCGAAAAAGGGTAAACGTGATCATAGAAAACTGGAGCTCTTTATTCACAACAGGTCCTTTCCTACTGAAAGCATTTACAGTGTTCCGATAGAGTGTTCGATGAATAGCGCCGCCTTCGGCGTTCCGGGAACTATGCGTCCAGACTTTTCGCTAAACTGGATATACGGTTATCTACTAGTGTTACTGTTAGTGGCCACTAAGGCCCATTAGTGACTATGAAAAACATATGCTCTTCCTGGCTATTTTGGAATGTGTCAGTTTGCAACAGAAATAGAGAAACGCGCATTTTGTTGAAAATCACTTGTATGGAATTGAAAATAAGTCATAGTTTAATTTTATTTGGGGGGCTAGCGCCCCAAGCCCCCACCAGTATGCCAGTGCTATTAGGGAATGGATCATACACAATAAAAACACCGTTTAAAAGGGTCGTTTAAAAATAATACGACCTGTTTAAAAAATGCAATCAGTTGTTAACAATATTATCTGAACAACCAGCTGTCCAGTTCATATTGTAATGAATAATAAAGTGCAGTAACCAGCGGACTCTATTTAAGGGTTTAAGTTGGAAGCCTAACGTTTGGTTTCTTGTATTTCTTTTCCATTGCATGGTACCGCGGGGAGAGGAAGCAACATTTTTGCAAGTGGCCCAGAGCTTTAATATACAAAGAGAACTTAGTGTTAAAGAAACAACTGAACACAAACTCGCAAAACTAAGCTCATGTCTACGTAGTGGAGTACCTGGCATACCCAGTCGGAGGAGGTGGAGGAGGGGGGGGGGTGGCAAGCGACTGAAAACTTCAGCGACCATCAACCATTGCTGAGTGATGTCATTGTAAAAGGTGTATTCTTTACAAAGTCGATATAAATTCATGTTCAAAAAGTTTTGATTTTAAATGTAAAACTCTGTAGGATCAAAATAAAAGGAAACGTTCATTATATGCTATTGACGGAATTAATATACATCGGAAATTATACTTTAGCACAAAAGGGTTATCTAGAAGAAGGTGCACAAAATTATAAGAGAAATAATGAAACTTTCTTTTCTATTTACAAAAGAAATAAATAGCATTAGTACCCCAGAAAAACAGAAGAAATCATGGTGAGGGAGACAACAAAAAATATGAAAAGTACACAACAAATAAATATAAAAAAGATAACATTCTATAGAGCGGAAAATGATAGGGGAAACGTAATAGTTTGTAAGTATTGGCAAATTTTGACAATTATAGTTTGTAAGTATTGGTCTGGTCGATGGTTCCTCTGGCCAATTGTTGTAGTCACAACATATTCCTAAGCAAATTAACCTCTATTTGACCCTGGGTGAACCCTTCCTGACGTTTGACCCTAGCAATTTATTATATTTTGGTCATTGGCTATTCTGACATAATGTGGTAGTCATAAGGTGTTTCTAATGAAATTGGCCTCTAGTTGACCCCTGATGACCCCTGCCCGATTTTTTACCTTAGCAATGTCTTTTGTGTGGGCCAGACATTTTTCGGACCAAATTTGGTATTCATTGAGCATTCCTAAACAAATTGGCCTCTAGTTGACCTCATGTGATCCCTACCTGGCCTTTGACCTCAGCAGTGTCTTTAGTTGGGTCAGAGTGGGTCAGAGATTCTTCTGACCAAATTTGGTATTCAACGAGCATTCCTAAGCAAATTGTTCTCTAGGTTAACTTTGGGTGACCCCTGCATGACCTTTGACATTAGCAATTCTTTCATTTGGATCAGAGATTATTCTGACCCAATTTGGTAGTCAAAGAGCATCCCAAGCAATTTGACCTCTAGGTGACATTTGACCTGTGGGGTCGCTTCGAAAACCTGACCACAAACTTTGGGCACCTGTCATCTACCACCGTATAAATTTCAACTTTGTACGCCTTAGCATGATGAAACTCATAGCCAGGTAGATACACACACAGACTCTATGCTCTCTTCTATATTTATGACCAATAAAGCATCAATATTACCAGACCAATTGTGATTGAATAAGGAACAGTGTTACGTTCCGAAAGCTCTCAGGTGAGCAATGTTTTAGCTATGTGTATCAGTTTAATTTCATTCAACATACGATGTGTGTTTTTTTATGAAAAGACATTTGAATTTATTTTTAAAAATCTCTCACTCAACATTTGTGATAGATATTTTTGAAGATATTTCTATGATGGTTTACACGCTATCGTCATGAGGAGTACCAATAGTGATATTACCAATGGCTGGTGGCATTTAATGGAAGTGGTAACCGTGAAATTATGACAGTTTCAAGCACTGGCTCAAAAATCTACGGACGACTAAGCAAAATTAGTTTTTAGTATTAAAAAACGACTAAATTGCACTAAAATCAGCCTTTCTAGGTTCATTTTTTTATTTTTTTTCATAAAAATGCATTTTTTTTTAAATTTCTGACTAAAAGGTACCCAAAAAAAGTATACATCATTTTTGTGAAAAAATATAAAACCGATCCTACAAAAGTACCTATAGATGATTTTGGTATAATTTTGGCCTTTTTAATCAAAAACTGAATTTGCTAGGTCATCTGTTAATAACCAGTTGCAGTTTTACAACTACAGTGGAACCTCATTAACACAAACTCTGTTAACACAAAAACTGATGTTCAAGTCTGTATCAATGATTGCACATGTTAAAAGTACCTGATAACACATAATCCTGATAACACAAACTAAGCCTAGTGGCCCCACAGATTTTGTGTTAAAGAAGTTCCACTGTAATATCAAATCGTAAATCGTCATGTCTATGCAAGAATGTCGTCACTGCCTTGTTTTTTTAATTGAGAATGTTAATATTTCTGGTACTGGTAAAACGCACTCTTAATTAATCATTATGTGTCAACAAAACAGCAATATTTCGTGAAAGAAATGAGGCCTTTAAAACATTAAAAGTCAAAAGCAATCTTAGCACACAGAATACCTTCTCACAGAAAAATGCAGCAATGACTGACTGTCTTGCATTCACATTGCAAAATTTTTGCTTGCTTATAATAAAGTCTTAAACTTATACTTAACTAATACCTTATTTCGCGGCAATTTTGTTTACGTACAGATTTTGCGGATTATCAAGCATTGTCAAGATCGAGTGTGGAGAGACGAGACAAAAAGCAAGACGGTAATTATAGCTGTCGTCCCATTTTTATCACAATCGATCTTGATCGTCAATTAAATATACTCACAGCACGACAATCGTTCACTGAAAAATTATCACCTGTAAAAATAGTGGGAATAAACGAACATATGAATTGAGGGGCGCAATCGATAATGTCGTACTCCCTTTGCATCTGGTGGACAGCTGATTTTTATCATTAATTCACAGGGCGACATACCACTTTCGAAATCACAAAGGGCTCATGACTCATTCAGGAAATAAGAATAGTCATACGAATTTATCGTACGCAGATTCGTAATTTTAGATTTGTCAGTAGGAAACGACGCCGTAGATTAGGTAAATTACGGACAACTTAGCCCCTGCTCTTTCATAATATATTATCGCGAACGTGATAGAGGCTGAGCAAAATGTTATTCCCCTAAATTACCCAAGATAAATTACTTATATAAATGACTTATATAAATGACTTATATGAAATGTAAGCTTAAAGTAAGCTTATATACTCTGTACTTTGTAGTCTTGATACGAGTGAAAATTACGTCAAGTCGAGTAGGGTCTCGGAACTACGGTCACTCAAGTACGGTCAACAATTGTACCGACCCATTTAGGACTGACATGAACAGATGTAAGCGATGTAGGGTATAGGCACAGTGCTTCCAACTTCTAGCCCAGGGGCATGTTGCTAGACATCTGGTCCTTTCTAATGTTTTTGTTCCCTCGCTGTCTTTCTTCATATATTGGCAAAAGTGTCGTTTTTGTTGAAGTCAAGTCATTAACTTTGGGTTTGTATAACTTGTTACTGAAAAGAGATTCAAGCCTCTCCTTTTCACATAATATTGTCCTGATACATAGGCCAATTCCGAAAAAAATTACAAAAAAAGAAACCTCTTCGAATTTTTATATTTTGAAAAAAGCTTTTTGGATCAAATTCATTTTTTTTGAAAAAAATCATGTATCTTTCTTTAAATTGCGATGGTAATCAATCCCACTTCCGTTAACATTGGTATCGAAATGTAGATAATTTAATTGTCTTTCATATGACATCAGATTCACGGTGGTTTGAGGTTTTCTCAAAATATTATTTACAAATTACTATTTTTCGTCAAAAGGACTGCTTTTATGACGCCCCCTCCGATGAAGGGGTGACCGCTAAAAAAAAAAACCTCTGAAATATTGCGTATTATAATAAAATCTTTCGAATAAACAAGGTTTGCTTAGTTTGTGTGGTAGTGGCAGGCAACTCAAAACAATATACTGCAAATCGAAAAGCAAGTTATCATTTCACGATAGAAATTGGAATTGTGTACAACCACTTTTTGGTTTTGATTAGTTTTACTTTTCACTTTCATTAATTTTGACCTGATGATCTCTTTATTATACATGTACTTCGTAGACCGGTGTTCGAAGCTATTGATTTATATATATATATGCATCAATTATGCAAAAGATTTATTGTTTCCTTCCATGGAATATGTTTTGTAAACTGAAAAGTATCAATAAAACATCATTGAAATATTTAACAAATATATATGTACATGATACCACGGTAGAAATTCCTTTATAAGTATTACACTACAAAATTGATCAGTGGGCAACATTTATTCGTTGGCTAAGATAAATTTGAAAGACAATCTTACCAAATCTCTTTGAAAGCCTACTAATGGAAGCCAAGTGTTATCCCAAAAGGGTTCGAACAAAGCTGAAAACATCGATTTTGATAAGCTGAAGAAACAAATCGCGTTGTTGTTGATAGGAGTCTCACTGTAAAATAACGAACAAATAAGTTCCTGGTTTGAGTAAATCCAATTCTACCTAGGAATGAACCGATCACAAGAAGCCAGCTGTCTGTCTCACAGTACGTTGATCATTAGGAACAATAATTCAGTCAGGTAAACTGTATAGGATCTGTACAACTGGAGGGGTCATGGTTATTTCAAAGGAGAAGGTCGTCAGTTTCCGTGTGCAGAAGGCCATAATTCGCTGACATCAGACTTGGTGGAAATACCATTAATGTGTGTATTAGTCTGCACACAGCAAACCAGCAGGCCTATCAAGATATATCCCCTAGTCTCTCGGAGAGTCTACGGGTTCACCAACTATGCACCAACAATTAAGCCCCACAATAAACGGCAGATCGTCTCCACTCACAAACATGAATGTACAATACACGCTTTACAGTTCGTAATTCACATCTCTTGCACCAGCAAACAGATGGGTGATCGGGCTTTACAGTTACCACCCCCTCAATATCAGACTCCCTCCCCCTTTAAATTAAGAGCTGCCCAATTCTCACAACCACGACAACATTAAGGAAATCTTTCAAAATATTCTATACAGAGCATAACAATTAGTGAAGAGGAGCTCACAAGATACGTTACAGTGTTGCCAATTTCTATTTCACTGATGACAAATTCAAAAATTTTTAACTTTCCTGTTTTTAATCGGATATATATTTGCTCAAACTTTTACTAATTTGTTTCTCTCATTTTTCTGCTTTTTTTAAACCAAGTTTATATCAGGGTTAACTGTCCCTTTAAATTCTTGCTTGGGGTAATTCAAACACCACATATATTAATAGAATACTTCTTTTACAGAAACGTGTACTCAGAGTGATAAATAATGCTAACTATTGCTCACATACTGACCCTTTATTCTCGAAAGAAAAACTTTTAAAAGTTAAAGATTTATACCTTTCAAATCTCGGCATATTCATGTTTCAGTTGTCTCGCCTAGAACTCCCATCAGCCATAATTGGGTTAGGGTTAGGGTCTTTACAAAAAAATGACGCTATACACACATACCAAACACGACATGCAACACGTGCAAACTATCACCTTCCTCTAACCAGGACAGTTTTCGCCCAAAAAACAATTTCATACACAGGACCAAAGTACTGGAGCAACATTGATCCGAATCTCAAACAGCTTAAAACTGTGGCAGCTTTAAAAAACATATTAAATTGTTATTATTGAATTCGTACGTGCAATGCACAACTATACTATTTTTTTCACGACTGTGACTCCCGACCTTGAACATTCTATTCTAAACTTCCTTTCCTCTCTGCTCATTCTTCTTCTGACTCCCATTCTTTACCTTCTCTTCCTATTTCTCTTTTTTCTTACATCCATCATCCATATCATTTCATTGTTTTTGTCTGTATACTTTGCTTTTTAATTATTATACTTCTACCTTATTATGAATGACACTGTGTCAAAATTATTTTTAGGAACTTAAATTCTACAAGCTATATGCTTTTTATTAAGTTCCCTTTTTCACATGTAATTTCGAAATTACTTAGTGTAAATGCAATACAAACTTATGCAGTGTAGATGTCTTTATTGTTCACGAATATCAATTTTGTAGATATGCTATGTTTTGTTAATGTATTGTTTTTTTTCATGTGAAATAAAAGAAACTAAACTGAAACTGAAAAAATGAAATCAGGTTTGATGCGTTACACATAATCTCTATGTAGGCCTACTTGTCACTCTTTTGTATTTCATGTTAGTTTTGGAAGTGTTACATTTCTACCGTTTTTACCTTTTTACTTATTTGATCATTTACGTACATGCACATGCCTCAGCTGTGATGAGCCACGTCGATTGTCTTTCATGATAGCATTTTATACTCCTCGGGACAGTTTTGTCAGCCGGTTTTCTAAATGAGATATATACTGCCTTCATTCATTAATATTCTAGTATACTGCAATATTTAGTCTGTGATGGTGTCATCGTAAACACCTCTTAGTAAACAAGTCTGGAATTAATATACGCTATGATAATTATCAATATATAATTCAAATGAACTTATCATCCATGCCTAATAGTATTTTTTTGTATTTATTTGTAATAGGCGTTCCAAACATAAGCCTTGCTTTAATGGTTTTCACCTCCTTTCATTTTCTGAATTTTCTTTCTGTGGTGATCTCTTTGTTTCAAATAATAATTTAACCGATAATAAGAAGAACATATAAATGAATATGAATTCAGTTCATTTCAAAACAGGATTTGTCTTACATTACTTATTGTTGGAGGTTTAGATATCGCTGTAGGAAGAAAAAAAAACATTTACCACTAGCCATAAAATCTCAGGAACATCGTAGGATGTTGGAAACTTTGTCAAAGAATCCCAACTCAAGCTCCACTGTCGTATCAGGACTAAAAACCCCGGGACAATCACCCCTACCAATTACCCGTAGGAAAACTAACCCCCACGGACAAAACCTCCCCGGAATATTACACTCGAAAAATTACCCCCCATGGACAACCACCCCCGAGGACAATTACCCCCGGAAAATACCCTCTAGGTCAATTACCCCTTCCCCCCCCCCAGGACAACCACCCCGAGGACAATTACCCCCACCCATAAAAATTACACCCTAGGACAATCACCCCCTCTCAAGGACAACCAGGGAAAACCACCCCGAGGACGATTCCCCCTTGCCCCTGTTCATTAAAGGGAAAGTCTACCCTGATAATAAGTTGGTTTTGATAAAAGCATAATTTTTCGGGGTAATTGTTCTCGGGGGGGGTAGAGAGGTTGATTGTCCAAGGGGTACTTTTCGGGGAGGGGGGTAGTTGTCCTCAGGGGGTAATTGTCATAGGGGGTAATTTTCCGGGGATAATCGTCCTCGGGGGGTGGCTGACCTCGGGGGGTAATTTTCCGGGGGGTAATTGTCCTTGGGGTTAATTGTCCCGCTGGTAATTCGCCGGGGGTGATTGCCCAGGGGGTTATTGCCACGGTCCTAGAACCCTCCATTGTACGCTGCAGAATCTTCTCTGATCATTGGTTAAAAGCATTTCGCAACCTGACTTCTTTATAACCATTAAAAGGCTTGTACTATTGATGAGCATTTAAATAAGGAATTATGTCAGAAATGTGGGCTCAGTATTTCTTCTGAGTGAGTGAGGGGGTGAACGATCGGACCCAATTTGGCAAAGGTCCATCAGGATACTAATACTTACAGAGGCCTATAGTAGCTGGCGATTAATTGTATCTTTTAAAAGCAGCCGAGAAAAATTAGGCCTTCATTTCCTAGGCACAGATCAAATTTTGTCTTGACAAGAGCTATAAAGAGGCAATATAGCGACCCGTCACGACAACATGAGACAGAATTTACTAGGCTAGACCTTAAGAAAATTTTGAAAAGCGTGGAAAATTAAGAATTTTTGAAAATATTCAATGTTTCATGAATGTTCTGTAAAAACATTGAGTAAAAAAGATTGATAATGGGATAGGGTAGAAAAATGAAAAGATTTTCTCGGAGTGTCTTTTTTCGACTTAAAAAAAATGGCAAATTCTAGAGCTCTTTGAAAACACGAAAGGAAACAGAAAGAGATCAGGAACTATGTCGAGAATACAAGTGCGTGATTTAGAAGGAACTTGAGATACAAAATATCAATAATCGTCTGGTCAGCGAACGTCTTAGTTCTTAGTCTTTAAAAAGCGGCCAAACTCCAAAGGTCTTTTAAAAAGCGACTAGAAAAGAAACGTAACATTTTAAAGATAGAGAACATGAACTGTATCAAGATAACAAAGAAGGTGAAAAAAAAATGTATTCAATAAATAAACAGCCCGGTCTATTTCATTTTTGAAATTATGAACTTTAAAAATCATAAACCTTTTACATTTCAATTTGGACTTATGAACCATTTCTCGTTTTTGCAATTACGAACCCTTTACCAATTTCAGAATTATAAACCATTTTCTCACCATCGGAAATACAAAAACATATGATTCATGCTTTGATTCTTATTCTTTATAATATATATTTTTTAATTAGCTTGTATGAATATATTGAAGGTTTGACTAGGGAAAAGAAGGGGGAAAAAGGATGGAAAAAAACCTTTCAAAAGAGGCACTAGGAACTGTATGAAGATTATGAAACAGGCATTTTTCTAAAGGAAAGAATCAAAGAAGGGGACAAGAAAAAGCATTATGACATTTTCTTTTTGTAAAGATCGAGTTAAACTAACTAGGGCGGAGAAAAGATAAATCATTGAACAAAAGATATTGTAGGAATCGCATGTGGTTCTGATAGGTTATACTAGTCGGTGAGTCATTAAATGAGGGGGGGGGTTTTACCTCACCTCGCTGTTCAGTTCTGTGAAGAGAATACAAAAGAAATTTCGATCTGAAAGAAAGAACAGGAAATGTGGGGAGATTTCATGCGCGTGATTGAGCAGAGAATAAAAGATTGCCTGGCATGGTTTTCAGTTCATAATAATCTCTTTTTTAACCGGGAAATTCTATAGCTCTTTCAAAAAATGGAATGAAAAGAAAAAGGCTTTTAAAAGAGAGAGCAGGAACTGTATGAAGATTATGAAACAGGCATTTTTCTAAAGGAAAGAATAAAAGTAGGGGACAAGAAGAAATCATTATGACATTTTCTTTTTGTAAAGATCGAGCTTAACTAACTATGGCGGAGAAAAGATAAATCATTGAACAAAAGATATTGGAGGAATCGCATTTGGTTCTGATAGGTTATACTAGTCGGTGAGTCATTAAATGAGGGTTTTTTTTGTTTTTTTACCTCACCTCGCTGTTCAGTTCTGTGAAGAGAATACAAAAGAAATTTCGCTCTGAAAGAAAGAACAGGAAATGTGGGGAGATTTCATGCGCGTGATTGAGCAGAGAATAAAAGATTGCCTGGCATGGTTTTCAGTTCATAATAATCTCTTTTTTAAACGGGGAAATTCTATAGCTCTTTCAAAAAGTAGAATGAAAAGAAAAAAGTTTTTAAAAGAGAGAGCAGGAACTGTATAAAGATTATGAAACAGGCATTTTTTCTAAAGGAAAGAATAAAAATAGGGGACAGGAAAAAAATCATTATGAGGGGTTTTTTCACCTGACCTCGCTGGTGAGTCCTGTGGAGCGAATACAAAAAAAGTTCACTTTAACAGGAAGAACAGGATATGTGACGAGATTTCATTTATACATAATCTCAGATCAAATAAGATGCAAACTGCAAAGCTGTTTAAATATTCACTCCTTCAAACATTTTCGTGCCAATCTCCTCATTTTTTGCATCGGAAAGAATGCATCCAAGGTAAAGTGAAATTTTGTTGAATTGTTTATGCCTCTCCTTGTTCATTTTCTCCCTGTGATCCCACCCTACTACTCTCTCTCTCTCTTCTCTCTCTCTCTCTCCCTTTATCTATTTACAACCACGCCCATACTCACATGCACACAGCACACGCACATGGTAAAAATGGATAAAATCAAATTCAAATCAAAAGGTATTTGATAAGGTGTTTTTCCCTTGCAGTTACAAAGGGCTCATGCTTCGGCCATTTAAACAATAATATATCAACTTAAAAGATAGATTGAGCCAATGCCATACATTATTCTCCGGCAAAATAATTAGAATTACGTACAAATACAAAAGAAAAGTGCAAAAGAGGGGGAAAGGGGGAAGGAAGTGGAAATATAAATTCATAGGAAAGAACAGACCATGTCGGTCTCGTAAAACCTCTGAAAAGTGACAAGAAGGTAGACGAGACCGATTGCTTGCATAATCATCCCCCCCCCCCAAAGGGGAAATTTACCTACCGATAATAATTTTAGAGTAATTACACAATTTTATTCAAAGAACGCTTCTTTAATTTGACTACATAAAACGTATTGCTCTGGAATTTTTCAAAATGATGCTCGATCAAATAGAAAAGGGAATACGAAAAAACATCTGCGAAATGTGGATTAATGAGAAATTAGTGCCGGGATGGGATTTGAACACTCAAGCCTTGGCTCAAGAGTCGAGTGAAAAATGAATGAACCAATATACCATGACATATCCACTCTGTTTTTTTGTTGTTAACATTAGTGATAGTCAAAGACTAAAATGTATATGTTTTTACAGTTCAAATACAATACAATATTAACACAGATTGCAGCAGGAATAAAACATGCTAATACTACGTACTCAACACAAGTAGGCCAACATTTGTGTATACATGAGTTGACTATTGTACTACCTAAAGTAATTCGTAAATCATATAAAGATAATTTACGATTCATTAGGTCTCCCGGAGTTAAATTACCTGATAGTCCGGTGTGATGTCTTCTATGATAACCTGGACAAGAATATATATTATAATCGTCACTTTATATGTGTAATATTAATTGGGTTGCTGATAAAACAAGGGAGCATGAAAGGTTTGTGAGCTCAGTCTTATCTCTTTATTTAAAAATAAAATCATAGACTGCACCCAATACATTAAAGAGTGGCGTATCTACTGGGGTCAGGGCACAAGCTAGCCTCCCCAGCGAATGACGAAAACAGACAAAACTGAAAAGTTAGAAAAAGAGAAGGGGGCAAAGGACGAGAACAGCAGATCAAATGACCCCCTCGCTATGACCACCCCAATCTGTAGCCTCGTTTTTTTGCATGTCCTTAACCAAGAAAGACCGGTGCCACCCCATATCATGCCAGTGGTCCCTCTTCACTCTTCCAATTAAAAGTGAAGGATAAAATCCCTTAAAGATACTATGTCCCTTTTGCAGCCAACATCAAATTATGTAGAACTTTGCAGGAATTATGAATATGTCATGTATGTCCTATCTGTGAAATTTAAAAGTTAGCAGTGTCCTAATATTCAAATTATGCAAGGAAACCCGTTTACTTGCTAGACTTCACTGTCAGACACTATTGAGTGACTGACTGGCTTTTTCATCTTTGGTAATAACATACATAAAATGAGCTGTAAAGGGTACATGAGCATTTGTCTACATCAATAACCCACTTCTTGTAATGGCCAAAATTAAACTGATTGAATCTTTGCGCAGCATAAAACGTACGACCATTCGGTACAATGGTCTGAAAAACCAGACTATTACTTACTGGCTCTATAGCTCCTAAGTCGATTCGACAACTAATAGTCGTTATTTTCCCACTTAAAGACATTTTCAAGCCCACTTTTTTTTAGGGAAGTTCTAAACTAGTATTGTCTTTCATATGCCGTTGGAATTTAACCTTTTCATTTTTTTGGCCTGCAAATGGGACATAGTACCTTTAATAATGCGTCATCAAAATTGAGTAAATTTTGTATGCGAAATGGGAAGTACCTGCAAAATATATTTAAAAAGCTCAAGTTCACTTCCATGTTAATATGTTAAAGGGATAGATTTACTATTTCATTGTCTCGATGTTCATTTTAATGAAGGGCTAATTGAAAACAGGGATCGGTGCATTTGAAGTAAAACAGAAAATATGCAAGGGAGGACAAATTTCAAAAGATCCCCCATTCTCTATAATTTTATCGGATTAGGAAAATAACCCCCTGGACAATCACCCCCTCCCCTCCGGAAAATTATCCTCCGGAAAACAACCCCCAAGGACAATAGCCCCGGAAAAATACCCCTTGGCCAATTACTCCCGTGAACAATTACCCCACTCCTGAAAATTACCCCTAGGACAATTACCAACCTTTGTCCTCAGGCCTGTAACATAGGGGTAGGAGGGTGCTATCGCACCCTCCCCCTGCTTGCGACAAGAGGTGCACTAAAAATAAACCACAATGCAAACAATATAGGTACAACAGGCTTATTCCGAATGGTCGGGTAGCGTCGCGGTGCGTCGCGTTAACTTGAACGCGACCATTCGTCCAAAGCCCCGGTTTTGCCGAAAGGGTGCGTTGGGAGTGTCGCGTCGCGTCGCGTTGACTGGAACGCGACCATTCGTCCAAAGCCCCTGTTTTGCCAAAAGGGTGCGTTAATTTTAAAAAAAAGATGGAGAAGCAGAACTATCCGTTTATCGTACTTTTAGGTTGCTTGCGGGGTTGCTTGAACTATTTTTTATTATTGAAACTGTTTCACACAAAATAACTACGTGAAGTCAAACTCAGAAAGACATAAACGTGGACACACACGAATGCACACGCACATAAGCCCATGCATACAATCATACAGGTGTCGAGTAAAAATACCAGAGGAAATAATGCCAGAGGTAAAAATGCCAGTGGAAAAAAATGCCAGAGGAAAAAAGCTAGATCCGCCCCTGGGACGATGTAAGCTATTGTATTTCAGGTGTGTGTGTAAGTTCGATTGTGTTTGTAGACTATACTATATAGCGGTCTTATCATGAGGGGAGATGATAATGATTTCTCTAATTAAGTATTATTACTCATAATCATAATCTTCATAAATCGTATGATTATTATCAACATATCGAAAATAATATCGCTAGTGATATTCGTTTGTCTCGCAATGTGGTCAAAAAGGAATCTAAAAGATCTCGACGTTTCGTGCGCCGCTGCAACACTTCGTCAGGTGATAAAAACTAATGTAAGCAAGGGTGCTTTATACTCTACGGGAGGACCGGCGCGACGGTCTATAATTCAATCGATAATCGGAAACAATAATGCACAAGGCCTATTGGCCTATCGGCTGATTATGCAAATAGCCTAATGGTCGACGCACACGGTGCTCAACCAATCAGTAGGCCGCTGGTTCGGCTAATTATGCAAATAGCCTAATGGTCGACGCACACGGTGCTCGACCAATCAGCAGGCCGCTGGTTCGGCTCGCCTGCTGGGCGGAAGCAATAGCGAGCTCAACCAATCAACGGGCCGCTGGCTCGGCCCCTCTGCTGAAAGGAATCGACCGGTGCTGGCCGGCCGGCTGGACGGGAGTGTCATGGCGGCGTATCGTACGCATCCAAAATTCGGGGATATCGATCCCGTTGTCTCTGTTGAAATTATTGGGATTGAGACGGATATTGATAGCTTCTTTTACCCTCCGTGTGTACCAATGCCGTTCCTGGGAAAGGCACTGAACCCCGTCCCAGTCTGGTTGATGCTGGTTATCCCAAGCATGTTCGGCTACGGCTGAGTTGTCAGTTCGGCGGAGCCTGACGTCCCTCTTGTGCTCAGTGATTCTTTCTTTTATCGGACGGGCAGTTTCACCGATATAGGATCTATCACATCCTTTGCAAGGGATGTTGTACACAATGCCGTCTCGTCTATGTGGAGGAATTGGATCCTTGGGGCGTGTAAGTTGTTGACGTAGGGTGGTATCTGATCTGAAAACCGTTCGAATGCCATGGCTCTCTAGGCGGCGCTTGAGTTGTTGGGAGACACCATCAATGTACGGCAAGACTGTAAATGTCTTGTATACCTTCTGATCCCTGGGTTCCGACGATCTCTTCTTGGTATTGTGTACAAAACGGCGTGGGTAACCGTTGAGACTCAGGGCACTGTGAACACGGGTTCGTTCTTTGCATGGCTGTTGAGGACTTGTCACTATGCGTGAAGCTCTGTCAAATAGACATTTCACTAGACCTCTCTTCACCGATATGGGATGGTGAGAGTCAAACGCTATATACTGGTCTGTGTGGGTAGGCTTCCTATAGACTGAGGTGGAGAGCCTATGGTTGTCGTGTCTATGAACTAAAGTGTCTAAGAATGCTATCTTCCCTTCACATTCTATCTCTGATGTGAACTGGATGGTTGGTTCGAGGCTGTTCATGTGTTTAAGCAGATTATCTGTTTCAGAGATGGGAACTATGATGAAGGTGTCATCTACGTATCTCTTCCAAACACGAGGCATGCAAGAGAGGAGACATGTGTCCAACGCTTCTTCTTCGAAACTCTCCATGTATAGGTTGGCCACGACAGCCGAGACCGGACTGCCCATGGCTGCCCCTTCTGTCTGTTCATAATATGAACCTTTATACAGAAAATATGTGGATCGAAGGACAAACTCGAGGAGTTGAGTGAGTTGTTCCGGTGAGAGTGCGGTACGGGTGGACAAATTGCTGTCTGATTGTAAGCGTTGCAATGTAGCATTGCATGCGCCCTCAATCGGTACATTGGTGAAGAGTGAAACTACGTCAAACGAGACCATGCGTTCTTGTGTACCGATGGTTTGCTCTGCTATGAACTCTGCAAAACCACTCGAATTGGGAATCGTATATTCAGTCAAACCGGTGAGCGGAGAAAGAATCTCTGCTAGGTACTTAGAGAGGTTATAGGCAAAGGAGCCTATGCATGACACTATAGGTCGTAATGGTACTGTGGGTTTGTGTATCTTGGGTAACCCGTATATTCTAGGAGGTTGCTTCTGTGTGGGTTTCAGCCTACGATAGGTCGGTTCATCCACCGCATTGTCTTTCTTTAGGTTCAGCAAGGTGCTGGAAAGCTTGCGAGCCAAGCGATCTGTGGGATCCTTCTTTAATACACGATACGGACCAGACTCCAATAAGTCGGTCAATTTCTCATGGTACATTGTGGTGTCTAGAATGATTGTGGCACGGCCTTTGTCGGCTGGAAGAATAGTAATACTATCATCAGCCTTTAAACTTTTGAGAGCGGTGTGCATTTCTTTCGAAATGTTGTGTTTAGGGGCGTGCTTTTGTAGGATATTGTCTACATCTCTGCGGGCGGCGTCGGCCGACTCCGCATCAAGACTCTTGACCGCTGTCTCAACTTTCGCAATTATTTCGGTAGCTGGAATCCGTCTAGGGGAGACGGCAAAGCCGAGGCCTTTCTTAAGAATCTCCTCTTCCGAAGAAGTGATCGTTCTAGAAGATAGGTTAATAACCCACTTCTCCTCATTCGCTAATGAGGTCACCGTTCTACTCGACTTTGGCTGTGTGAGTTTATCAAATTTCGTTTGTTGTCTCATCTTACATTTCATGAAGACATCTCGGTAGATGTCTTCATTAACCTTCAATATCTCATTGCTATGCTGGGGGACTAATTTCGATATGACTTCAGCCTTCAAAGTTTCATATTCGGTCTTGGCCGTTTGACGTAGTTTCACTCTTCACCAATGTACCGATTGAGGGCGCATGCAATGCTATATTGCAACGCTTACAATCAGACAGTAATTTGTCCACCCGTACCGCACTCTCACCGGAACAACTCACTCAACTCCTCGAGTTTGTCCTTCGATCCACATATTTTCTGTATAAAGGTTCATATTATGAACAGACAGAAGGGGCAGCCATGGGCAGTCCGGTTTCGGCTGTCGTGGCCAACCTATACATGGAGAGTTTCGAAGAAGAAGCATTGGACACATGTCCCCTCTCTTGCATGCCTCGTGTTTGGAAGAGATACGTAGATGACACCTTCATCATAGTTCCCATCTCTGAAACAGATAATCTGCTTAAACACATGAACAGCCTCGAACCAACCATTCAGTTCACATCAGAGATAGAATGTGAAGGGAAGATAGCATTCTTAGACACTTTAGTTCATAGACACGACAACCATAGGCTCTCCAGCTCAGTCTATAGGAAGCCTACCCACACAGACCAGTATATAGCGTTTGACTCTCACCATCCCATATCGGTGAAGAGAGGTCTAGTGAAATGTCTATTTGACAGAGCTTCACGCATAGTGACAAGTCCTCAACAGCCATGCAAAGAACGAACCCGTGTTCACAGTGCCCTGAGTCTCAACGGTTACCCACGCCGTTTTGTACACAATACCAAGAAGAGATCGTCGGAACCCAGGGATCAGAAGGTATACAAGACATTTACAGTCTTGCCGTACATTGATGGTGTTTCCCAACAACTCAAGCGCCGCCTAGAGAGCCATGGCATTCGAACGGTTTTCAGATCAGATACCACCCTACGTCAACAACTTACACGCCCCAAGGATCCAATTCCTCCACATAGACGAGACGGCATTGTGTACAACATCCCTTGCAAAGGATGTGATAGATCCTATATCGGTGAAACTGCCCGTCCGATAAAAGAAAGAATCACTGAGCACAAGAGGGACGTCAGGCTCCGCCGAACTGACAACTCAGCCGTAGCCGAACATGCTTGGGATAACCAGCATCAACCAGACTGGGACGGGGTTCAGTGCCTTTCCCAGGAACGGCATTGGTACACACGGAGGGTAAAAGAAGCTATCAATATCCGTCTCAATCCCAATAATTTCAACAGAGACAACGGGATCGATATCCCCGAATTTTGGATGCGTACGATACGCCGCCATGACACTCCCGTCCAGCCGGCCGGCCAGCACCGGTCGATTCCTTTCAGCAGAGGGCCGAGCCAGCGGCCCGTTGATTGGTTGAGCTCGCTATTGCTTCCGCCCAGCAGGCGAGCCGAACCAGCGGCCTGCTGATTGGTCGAGCACCGTGTGCGTCGACCATTAGGCTATTTGCATAATTAGCCGAACCAGCGGCCTACTGATTGGTTGAGCACCGTGTGCGTCGACCGTTAGGCTATTTGCATAATCAGCCGATAGGCCAATAGGCCTTGTGCATTATTGTTTCCGATTATCGATTGAATTATAGACCGTCGCGCCGGTCCTCCCGTAGAGTATTAAGCACCCTTGCTTACATTAGTTTTTATCACCTGACGAAGTGTTGCAGCGGCGCACGAAACGTCGAGATCTTTTAGATTCCTTTTTGACCACATTGCGAGACAAACGAATATCACTAGCGATATTATTTTCGATACTACATCCGCAATGAGTAATATATTTAGCATTATTATCAACATATTACCATCAAAATCATCATCATCATCATCATCATGCCCATCGGCCATGTCATCACTATTATCATTTGTATTATCCCCGACCTTGTCATCTACGTCATCATTATAAAAACAATATTGTCACGGTATCAGTGTCATCATCATTATCAACTACATCTTCATCATTATGATGCCCAGCGTTCCTGTCGTCACTATTATCATCTATTTCATCAACAATATCATCATTTACGTCATTATTATATTAAAAAACAAACTTTGTCATGGTATCACTGTCGTCATTAGAATCGATGTTTATATCATTATCATCATCGTCATCATCATCAACATCATCTTCATCATCTTTATCATCATCATCATCATTCGACTCCGTTTACATCATAACCATAGACAATCAATTATACTACATCACTATCACATAGTCAACATCAACATCACCACTGCCATTATCATTATTCATTCT
>CP137669.1:42559195-42581695 GCA_037976565.1 Mesocentrotus franciscanus | reverse complement strand
ATCAACTGCATTTTCTTTTTTGTCCTTGTTGCTGATGTTGTTGCTGCTGCCATCTCTGTTGTTGTCCAGGTTGCTGCTGCTGGTGCTGCTCTGATGTTGTTCATTTGCTGCTGCTGTTGCTGCTGCTGTTGCTGCTGCTATTGCTGCTGTTGTTGCTGCTGTTGTTGCAGCTGCTGCTGCTGTTGTTAGTTGTTGCTGCTGAGTCTCTGGAAAATGTTGGTTCTCTTGATGCTGTTGTGATTCAATCAACTGCAATTGGAATTCATATTTATAATGCTATTATCATCTTATGAAAAACATCAACATATATATTCAATAATTGTTTGTGGATTGTAATATTAGTGATGTTAGTGGTATAAGTACTGTTATTATCACTTCCCCTATCATTGTCATTGTTAATCATTGATTTTGCATTAATTATCTTATTCTGGATCTCCTTATATATTCATTAACCCTAATGAGGCCGGGGCATTCCCCCCTCCGCGATTTTTCTGATTGTTCGGAACGCATACGGATGATGCCCCGCCGCCCACTGACTTTTTTGCGCATCTTTTAAAACAATTTTTTTTTAATCGGACATACAGTTACGAAGTCACGTGACCTTTTGTCTTTGCATGTCAGCACGAAAAATCGCTAATTTTCGTGATTTGTGTACAAAACATATGGAAATGTAATTTTTCCTAAAAAGAGATAAAACATTGGTTATTTGGTCTTGTTTAAAGTTAAGGTGTTTGTTTTGGGGGTCAAAATAGTTGAATTGTAGTTAGAAATGAAATAAAACAAAAACAATGAAATACATAAGAAATTTTCAAAACAAGAGATAACATAAGGAATAACCTGGCTCTTCCAATTTTTTTTGTCGTATTATTATTCCAAATGGTCTAACGAATATATGTAGTGAAAAAGAATGCTTAAATAAGAAGAATATATGATTTATGGGTAAAAATGTGAATTTTATGACCTTATTTGCATAAATTACCATAAATATGCAATTGAGTGAATTTTTGAAAAAAATTAAATTTACCATGGTATTCTATACACTTCACTTGACATGCGTGCAAATTTTCGCGGCGATTGGACGTTTCACGTCGTTTTATTTATAAAATTTGCATAAATTATCATATTTAATGATAAAAAAAGACATTTAAAAATAGTAATCATGGATTTTAGTTCTTTACACGATTCCCTATGTATGTGTGGCGATTGGTCATGTCACACCACTGATTGGGGGGGGGGCAGTACAGTAAAGGTTAATGAAAACATGAATGCAGGTGGAAATTAAGCCTGGAAATTTATAATAAAGAATGTTCAACTCACCAAAGAAATTACATTTACGGCCTCGCTATTTAGAGACGGTCATGGAATTTTGGCCGGGGTCCACCACCTTATAAAATAAATAATATTGAGATTGCTTTCATTAATATTTCACACTTACCATTTCTCAAATAGGTATATTCACAGAAAAGAAAATGCAACATTTCACCCCCAGTGGTTCTTCTTCTTTTTTTTGAGGGGGGGGGAGTTGAAGTTGATGGTATAGTGTCTATGTTTAGCTATGGATCCAGGATTCAGATTAAGAATTCATTTTGTGTTACAACATAACCATTAAATAATTGTCAGTAGAGCATGTCGTAAAAATCACTTACTTCTTCTAATTGGTAAAACAGTGATACATGTCTCACGAACTGTGGGTCGATCAGCATATTTTCAGTTTACTGAAGCTATTGTAAATGATAGCAAGAAGTGGTGTAAACTCTATTCTCCCTTGACTCTTCACCATGTTTAAGCTGCTATCACGATACAAAGGAAGATTTTTAAACTGCCAATGATGAGTAACATAGTGTATACAGCTCCACCAGCACCTGGAAAATCTGACTGCATGACACTTGCTCCTGAGACAATTGTTTTACGTCAATTTCCTACACTATCAAACCAAATACTTGACTTCATCCCTGGACCCAACACTAGACCCAACCGCCTAACCCTACACCTTTGACCAAATAAAGCGTCGAGCAGTCGTTGCTGGAGCAAATGCAAATGCCGGGTCGCTCAAAATGCCATGACCCTGATAGCAGACTGACGTCTTAAAGACGTCATAAATTGGTCGTAAAGTGGTAAACACGTCGTACGTCGTATGGACGACGTCATAACGACGTCATTATGTCGTCTTCAAAAGACTATTTTTGCCAAGATAATTTGTGTCGTATTGACGACGTCATTACGACGTCGTTATGACGTCTTTAAAAAAACTATTTTTTCAAAGATAACTTTTGTCGCATTGACGACGTCATTACGACGTCATTATGGCGTCTTCAAAAGACTATTTTTCCAAGATAATTTGTGTCGTATTGACGACGTCATTACGACGTCGTTATGACGTCTTTAAAAAACTATTTTTCCAATATAATTTGTGTCGTATTGACGACGTCATTACGACGTCGTTATGACGTCTTTAAAAAACTATTTTTCAAGATAATTTTTGTCGTATTGACGACGTCATTACGACAACATTTTGACGTCTTTAAAAGACTATATTTTCCAAGATAATTTTTGTCGTATTGACGACGTCATTATGACGACTTAAAAGACTATTTTTCTAAGATAATTTTTGTCGTATTTACGACGTCATTACGACGTCATTATGACGTCTTTAAAAGATTAATTTTTCCAAGATAATTTTTGTCGTATTGACGACGTCATTATGACGACTTTAAAAGACTATTTTTCCAAGATAATTTTTGTCGTATTGACGACGTCATTACGACAACATTATGACGTCTTTAAAAGACTATTTTTCCAATAAAATTTATGTCGTAATGACGACGTTATTACGAAGTCATTATGACGTCTTTAAATGACTACTTTTTCCAAGATAATTTTTGTCATATTGACGACGTCATTACGACAACATTTTGACGTCTTTAAAAGACTATTTTTTGCTAATATAATTTTTGTCGTATAGACGACGTAATTATGACGGCTTGCGAAGACTATTATTTGTCATTAATTTTTGTCGTATGGACGACGTTATTACGACATCATTATGACGCGTCTTTAAATGACTATTCTTTCCAATATAATCTTTGTCGTATTGACGACGTTAATTTGACGTCATTATGACGTCTTTAAAAGGCTATTCTTTCCAATGAATTTTTGTCGTATGGACGACGTAATTATGACGTCTTTCGAAGAATATTAATTGTCATTAATTTTTGTTGTATGGACGACGTTATTATGACGTCTTTAAAAGTCTATTTTCTTCCGTAATAATTTTTGTCGTGTGGACGATGTCATATGACGTCTTTCAAAGACTATTATTTGTCATTATTTTTTTGTCGTATGGACGACGTTATTACGTCATTTGACGTCTTTATAAAAAAAAAGAGAACAGTAGAAACCAAAAGAAACCATTAGGATCAAATATGAGCATTTGTCACTGAGTAAATAGGGCAATTATCAGAGGTGAAAATGGGGAACTTCTTTGCCCCCCATCATTAGTCATTATCAGATTGTGCACCATCTTGACATGCAAAGGTCTGCAATATCGATCAAGACTAAACATGCTCTAATCTCGCTATTTGAAAAAGGCTGTGTGTGTGATACTCAAGGCCGTAGGCCTACACAATACATTACAATGTGTATATGTACTGTATATAGTATGCATTGGGAGCTGATCGGAGTGTAAATGGCCGTTATACAGCTGCCATTGTACAGTGCAGTACTCTGTTTTCCCTGCTAATCTACAGTATGGGTAAGTCTTAGAATTACCTAATTTATTTACAAAATGTACATAAATCTATAGTTACTGTTTTCTGTTCTGAAAAGTTGACATGCATGTTTAATATGTATGTCTAATGATTGTGAGCTCGGACTTTCAACACCTGCTGACAAAAGTAGTCCCGTGTACTGATAATTGTGTCATAATGCAGGCAGCTTGGTGCTGTATGTACTACGTCCATGCTGTTCCCTTCTATGTATTTTTATGTAACATCTTGATCCTGTTGATGGGATGCATGGTTGGGGCATCATTTGAAGCAAAGTTTATTCATTTGCCTACACATGACTTTAAAGGGAAATCCAACCTGAATATACAACTAGATCTAGTCTACTCTCAAACTAAAAGAAAGTAGAAAATAAGAGAAGCAAACTGATGAAAGTTTCAATAAAATCTGACTAGGTCTAGATATTCTGATTAGTCTGATTTGGGTAGGGTCGGCTCCTCTCTTTAGACTTAGAAACAGAAGCCGACCATAGGGTCTGCTCTGCAAACAATTCTGGGCGCTAGTGTAATTGATGTAGAGGTGTCGTGGTCGAGTGGACACGTCGCCGACTGTCGATCACAACTGGTCCGCGGTTCGAGTCCCGCCGCGGCACTAATGTCCTTTGGCAAGACATTGATCTACATTTGCCACACTCCACCCAGTTGAAGTAAACGTGACAGCTGCTCTGCTAAAGCCAGGGTAATTATGTTGCATTATTGTAGAGCGCTTATTAAGTAACTTAGAGACTTCTGATAAAGTAAGTGTTAGGCGCTATATAAGCAAATATAATTATTATTATTAGTGTAGTTTCGTATCCATTTTTTAAAACCCTAACCCTAACGGCGTGGAGATACCCTACTAAAACATAACCCAAAATCAACTAAATCTTCATCAATTGTTCAAATAATGGTCATGATTTAAAAGTAGTTATGTTTCTTACCCCTTTCGTGTCAATTTTCTTATCTTTTTTTGGATTATTTTTCCTAAAAATGAAGGCTTAAAATATACACTTTCTCACGTGATTCACGGCAAACTGCTGCACAATACAATGGCATACCGTACGCCTACCGACGCCTGCCTCACATCTGCTGTGAGTAATGTCAGTTTTGAGAATTTAGTGCTTTATTATTTTAAAAATAAAAAGAATTGGTTATTTGCGCAGCTAAATGATTTGAATTAATTGCAATTTTTATAAGACTGGGCCCAGATGTCTGGAAATTGAGCTTTGTGAGTGCGATGCGCAGAGGAATAAAGCATTGTGACTTGTGTCACATACATATAACCTTAAACAAGTCGTTTCTACAGAGTTTAGTCTTTAGACAGCAAATGTATCAGAAAAAACTTCACCTTTGAAGACGTGCACAAATTTGTGTTACCATAAATTGTTTTAATGGTATAAATTCTAATCAATTCATGGTGTGTTCCTATAGGCTACCGTAAACACAAGCCTTTATCTGGAAATAATCGGTTACACCAGAATGGTAAACAAAATTCTTTCCCCACAGGCTGTACAAAGAAGTTTGTAGTAGGCCTATACATGTGTTGCACATGCATACATTATCAACCATTCATTTTGTTTTAACGTTATTTATTTTCTCATTAATTGTAGGCATCTTTTAACATCTTTCGTCAAAGCAGTGGATTCAAAGCACATTGTGGCCACAATAGATTGGATTGACGTGAGACGTACCATGCAGAAAATGCTACTTTCTCTCAGCCTTCTGGATGTTCCTTAAGGATCAGCAGCCTCATGAAAAAGTCGAAGCCATTATCGGTAAATGTGTACATGTACTTGTATTATTTTTGTACATTTTTTGTCATATTGTGCATGATCACCGACTAATTAGACACTACAGAATTGATCATTTCACTCGAAAGGCGTATTTTTCCTTACCGGTAGTTTCAAATATACAGTCAAACCTGTCTATAGCGACCGCCCAAGGGAAACACAAAAAGTGGTCTTTGTAGACAGGTGGTCTTTGTAGACAGGTTCCTTTAGTACATTTTTCAATGAGAAACCATTTTCAAGGGAAACAAAAATGTGGTCCTTGTAGACAGGTGGTCACTAAAGCAGGTTTGACTATATATACCGGTATATATAATTCAATTAATTTCAGATCACTAAAACCTGCAGGTATGTTGCAATAACCGACCATATTTTGCGAGTTTCAAACATTTTTATTTCCCTTCAGCATAGGTCAAGGAGCTTTTATTCTACCCTCATCAGCAAACTAGAATTGTATTGATAATTTACAAAAACAATCCTGAATCACGTTTTGCATTGCCAACAAAAGTTTAAAATCCAAAGGTGTGTTTACATTATGTTTGTGAGCAATGAGAAATTATTTCTGATAAATCTTACCAAGCAGTAATTTTCTGGCAGAATTCATTATTTAATTAATTGTTTACATTTCAGTTTTAAAATATATAACAGTTTTTTTCTTAATTGTATTCCTTTCTTTTTGCTTTCTTCATCCATTAGAATTCTTTGCGCCTATGTACCCGGATCTGAAAGCAGTGCATAATACAGGAGATTCCACCCAAAAGCTAAACCGTGAGTCCAAGCTGAAGAGGAATATTTCCAAAATGATGTCTACACTCACCCGATAGCATAACTGCAAGAAATATTTCAGGTTATTTTTTCCTCCATTGATTATAGAGAGAGAGATTGGGGGAGGGGATGGGGCGGGGTGAGGTGTAGCCACAAACCTGAATGGCAAAGCTGTAGAACTGAATCATGTCACTTGCAATTTTAACGAATTACAGGGTTTACAAACTGACATAATGATTTGGGTAAAAAAATCAGTATTTTGCGTATATTTGTAATTACTATTTATGAAGTTGACCTGTTTCATATACTTATGTCGTACACTTGATATGCTCTGTCTCATGCTCACCCCCCACCCCTTTGTATCGGTTCCTAAAACCTGTGTATGATATAAGTTGGTAATAGAGAAAATTGAGTGAGGTAAATGCAATACAAATCGATTCCATTCTTAAGCAATTAAGACTTGCTCAGGTACGGCACGTGAACCGCCAACAAATTTTAAAAATGATGCAGATTTGGTTTATGTGTAAAGTGAAGTATGTTTTGGACTGCGCGTATTCAGTGAGCTTTGTTTTATAATATACAGAAATGTAAAGCATATTGAACTTTATGTCAACATTAAAAATACTCTGCGGTTTTGAATGTTTTGCAGCATCATATCTGAACGAGCCATAAAGGGACTTAGTTACATTGTTCAGATGAGAGATAATGGTGCTAAGGTATTGACTTCAATGTTAGATGTACAATTAAAGATAATATGAAAGTTCGAGTGAAAAGACCATTATTAATGATAACAATTGGGAAAACTGATGTGGTCAATTCCTTAATTCTCCCAATTATATTATTATAATTTAATTTAATTTTAGGTGAATGTAAATCATCACAAAGCAAAGAATTGGCTCTATATACCTTTTCCAAACATTTAAGTGTTGAAAGTTTTTAAAGGCCTGTTTTATATCTTATTTTCAGCTCAGACGAGATGCGCAGTACACTAAGCTTGCCCAAAAGCATGACAGAGATAAATGCCTTGTTCCTGCCCCTCTGCCTTTGAAGGACAGCGCCTCCCTAGAAGACACTTTGCAACACAGGCTGCTGAGCTGCCGCTTGAGAAGCCCTCCACCTTACCCACCTGAAAGCAAAACGCTGGTCAGACCAGTGGAATTCGTACTACCAACTTGAAGGAGTTCATCCCAGAGCCCTGTGCAAAACCAAGTGGCAGCGACCTCTCAAGAAAAGCTGGGTCAACCTCAACCGTATCAGAATTGGAGTTGGCCGTACACAATACTTCCTGCATAAAATTGGAGCTGATCCATCGCCAAACTGTGCCTGTGGAGAGATCCAAACTATGGATCATGTCATCGATGCTTGTCCTATCTACAAATCCCTCACGGTGCTTCTGGACTTCGGGAGCTCGATGATGAGACAATCAGTTGGATAAATAAGGATCTTCCTATCATGATGTACTCCTTGATATTCTTCGTACGAACGAACGATGGAAAACGGTTGGGGAAAATTCAAAAATTTATTGGGAGAATCAACTGTTAAAGTGAGTGGATCGTCAGTTTCCATGTGCAGAAGGCCATAATTCGCTGACACCAGACTTGGTGGAAATAACATTAATGGGAGTACAAATCTGCACACAGCAAACCCGTAGGCCAGTCAAGAATTACCTCCTAATCTCTCGGAGAGTCTAGCTTCGATCCCGCTTCGATCGGGTGAGGGAAAAGCAAAGCATTACATAAGGTCGAATGGTCATAAAACTGAAGGCTAACCCTGGTGATTGACAACACCTGTTATTGGGTAAACACCGAACGGTGTCGAATTCCCATGAGAGCTGACTTCTATGTGTCTTTAAAGGGTGTCACACTGTGGCGCCTTCTAAGAAAACCATAAATATCTTTGTGGTTTGAGAATTTTTGGTAGTTAAAAGTATAAAATTGTTGGATTGTACCTGTGATTTTGAAAGCACAATACGGCTTACCTATATTGAATCTAAGTTAAATTTTAATTCTTTGTGAAAATACCCCAGGAGTTTCAAACTTGCCAAATGAATGTTGTGACATAAGCAATGGAATATATCTGTTTGTGCTAAACTGTTTCATCATGCTTGCTATTTTATCTTAAAGTTGGAAATATCTTCTGCATCATTATTGCACAGTCACCTTGAATTGCCCAATTGAGCCAGTCGTACTGGCAGGAATGTTTAATCTGATCAAAATTGTGTTTTTATACTTCAGCTTCTGTATTCGCAAACAAAATCTTTGATGATATTTATAAGAATGAAAGTTGCCACTGCCAGTAATGCCTTTTCTTATATTTAAGTCATGTGCCCGTAAGAAGCAGGTTTCTAGCACAGAGAATAGGTACAGTTGAGCTAATTTCTGCACAGTTTTCCAATATGCTGTATCGCCAAATGCGAACATCGTGGTTTCAACGGGCAAGCAACCATCATCAGAAAACTCTGCAGGTATCAGCATAGCTCTCCTGTTTTCCTTGCTGCCAACTTGTTTCTTTTGAGTGTAAGAGATAACTAAGCTAAGCCATGTGTTTATCATTTGTGCCATTTTTCTCTTATGTGTGATATAGATTGTATAGTTTTATACTTCATTTGCATGTGCCTTTTAAAACTGTGAATATGAATTATTGCCATAAACTTAGAGATTCCCTTGTATGTAACAAGAATTTATCTTTCACGCTCAGAAATTCTATATTGAATGAGCATCTGTGTTTACTTGATGTATTATGTGCTGCTAATAATGCAATTACTTCTGTTGACATATAGCCATTTGTCTTGACTCTCTGGTAAGACTTGTTTCCAACAACCTTTTGTTTTATCTGATACTCTTTATCTGCATTACAGTCTTGTGGTTGTGAGGAGCGGGTTTGCAGCATGGAGACGAGGTAGAGCTATGCTGATGAATGCCCTGCTTTCCACTATTCTGTTTTGCTGAATGTGAGGAGCTTCCCAGTGTGATGTTTGCTTATCTACTAAAAACTGCGGGTATCAGTATAGCTTTACCTAGTCTCTATGCTGCTAACCTGCTTCTCACAACCGCAAGACTTATAAGTTTAACCAATTATGCAATATAATATGTCATGGTTTCTTGTACTGATAAGTGAATTTAATTTGAAAGCAAATGAAAACCGTTCTTTAATTGTAATGTTTATCTTTAAAAAGTAGCACATTTTATGACAAAACAGATATCTTTGTGATGGCCTGTTAACTTTATTAAAATCAATTATGAGATTAGGATGGGGATGGAAAGACACTGTACGTATAGAAGGCAAGTTAGAAAAAGAAGGTATAGAAATAAGTATTTTATAGTTTTGTGTTATCCTTCTTCACACCATTTACATGTACATTAAAAATATGAAAATTACTTTCTGTCTGGCATGTATATATTACCGTATGTGATGCAATATTTGTTGCTTTGATTGTACCGTGTGATTGCTCAGAATGAGTGATTTGTACACTTTCTTCCTTGATCAGGTGGTCATATAGATGTCATTTAGAGGACAAAAAGACGTAAAGCTCATGTAAGGATAAAAAGTACATCGAATTGGTGTCCTTATGTCTTCCGTTGCTACAAATTTACGTCTTGAAGATGTCCTTTTAACCAATAGGATGGACAAATTGTGTAAAGATTCAAGTCCGTACAATGTAAACTATTGATACAAGTTTATGCTTTTAAGACGTAATTTTTACTTAAAAGATGTAAAACTACATAAATATATGACATCTGTATGACGACTTCCTTTTTTACAATTTAACGTCTTAAAGACGTCTTTTTTTACCAGTAAGACGTAAAAATCACATTAATATATGACGTCAGTACGACGTCTACCTTTGATACAAGTTACCGTCTTGAAGGCGTCTATTCTTTATCAATAAGATGTAAATATCACGTCAAAATTTGATGTCCATACAATGTATACACGAAGTCTGTAAGACGTCTTTCTTGGGTAAAAATTGACGTCTTGAAGACGTCTTTCTTTAACCAATAAGACGTAAAAATCACGTCAAAATATGACGTCCTCACGACGACGTATGCGGGTGCAAGTTTACGCCTTTTTGACGTAAAGTTATGTCGTCTTAAAGACGTCTTTCGTTAACTAAAAGACGTAAATATGACGTCCATATGACGTCTTCCTATGGTACAAGTTGACGTCTTAAAGACGTCTATCTTTAACTAATAAGACGTAAAAATCACGTCAAAATATGACGTCCTCACGACGACGCACGCTGTGCAAGTTTACGCTTTTGACGTAAAGTTATGTCGTCTTAAAGACGTCTTTCTTTAACTAAAAGACGTAAATATGACGTCCATATGACGTCTTCCTATGGTACAAGTTGACGTCTTAAAGACGCCTTTCTTTGACGAATAAGACGTAAAAATCACGTCAAAATATGTCGTCCTGAAGACGACGTACGCGGGTGCAAGTTTACGTCTTTTTTACGTCATGTTATGTCGTCTTAAAGACGTAGTACAAGACGTAAATATGACGTCTTTAAGACGTCGCTCTGCTATCAGGGGACAGACTCACTTGCTAGTATGAATTTATCTGTTTCTTTCCCTGTTTGTTAAAAACATTGTAATATTTACTATGAATTACCAGTCCATTGTGCTTTGCTCCTATCTTGTTAGGCACAAGAGGCCATCGCTTTGAGGTAAGGGGCAAAACGTCAAGACTGGAACCTCAAGGCACCCCATCTCTCAACAGGAAACCCTCCTTCTCAATCCCTGGAAAAGAATTAGAAACATTTCAATAAATATTAACCAAATATGTAAGAAAATAAAAATAAAATAGCATTATCTTATATTTTAGTTAGTTCAGCAAAATTTGAAAGTCAATTATTTTTTCTTTTTGCTCGTCATTCCTTTTCATGTACTGGACCCGCCCCCCCCCCCTTTTACAAGAACTTCAAATGTTAATTCTAATAACAGATAATTATATTGGAGGTTAAAATACACTTTAAAGCCCGTCTGTACTAGTTTTGGCCAGGAGGAATTGGACCACCTAGCGTGGTCACTAACAGGTGGTTATCTCATCAACTCGGCTCTCAATTAACATAAGAAAAAGAGGATCATGGGGGACCAATGGGCACCGCCTAGGCATTGTTTTCTATATAGAAGGAGCAAGTAGCTACAAGCAGTGCAGTTGGGCTTTAAATTAACCCTACAGCAACTTGTTAGTAGACGATACATCGTCGCCTGGCTGGCAGAAGGGCGTTAGCTCGAATTTCAGGTAAAAATGAAGCGTTAAGCAGAAGGGCGTTAGCACTAAATCGCCTCAAACTTTTATAAAACCGACTTTTTCAGGTACCCCCCCCCCAAAAAAAAAAAAAGCAGTTTAAATATAAAACAAATCTTTAAATGCGAATAATTCGAAAAGTAGTTTTCGAGTCGGTCGCGCGCTAACGCCCTTCTGCCAGCCGGCCGACGACATAGCCATCCCCTGAAAGGATACTTCTCAAACCAGCCCTTTGCATCCCCCTCCATAAGGCTCCAACTTGGCCTTGACCTCACTCATTTCAAAATTTCCTTTTACTTGACAAAACTTAACAGATCAAGTTATAAGATCCAAATATGTTTACCTTCTCTTGTGGTGGTCTGTTCTCTCCAGGACATTTTTTTTTCAAGCACATACTCAAAGAAGGGAAGCATTTGGTACTGCGACTATATGGTCTCTCTGTAAATTTTCCTGTAAAACTAAAAGAGAGGAGGAATTTGATTCTTACAAAAAAAATCTTAGAATTAAAAAAAATGAGCATTATCGATGAGCATTTGCAGAATTAACTGTGCTATTATAATTTGGATTTTCTCTTTACCAAAAAAGTCCTCTTTCGTTATCTAAAATTGAAATTTATGGTCAATTGCTTGATCTAGATATGTTAGTTGATCTACATCTAGGCCTACATCACATGTACTTGTAGATCGATGACGATGTCTCGCATCTAGCATCTGTTCATTAATCTTAACTTAATCATGTTCACAACAAAAACAATTTCAGAGATAGAGCCTTTAGAGGCAAAGCCAACAAAGAGATTAAGAAATACACAGGCACCACATCCACACTGTCTATTCAGTCCGGCTCTTGAGTCTAGGCATGCAGTAGGCCTACTCTTGACTAAATATTTTAATATTATTTGGGGGATACATGTCATCGACAACGTGTGTTCATTTGTTATTTAATGCTATACAGCTACGAGTATCACAGTAACTAGAGCCTAGTGGAATCTACTAGACACTGTTTTGTACTTGCAATTTATTGCTTCGATACTTAAATTGCAATAAAACTGAATTTTCGGTTCTAAATTTAGTAAACCCGACAGCCAACTCAGCTCCGCGCTCCGGATAACAGCATCGGATGACAGTAGGGACTGCTGCAAAAATGCCCGGCACTAGCCCGGGCGCTAGACGCAGCTTCGACTCGTGCCTACTGCAAGCGCACGAAACTGGTCAATCACTCGCACACGAGCTCTCATAATCAATCTTTGTTTCACCGTCGGAAAAGTATTCAAAAATCAACAAGCACATAGATGTCGAGTTGTGAATTTTATTCTTCGTATTAGGGAATAAATATGACTTGTACTTATGGGATTTCTACGAAAAACCATTTTAGCACAGAAGTTGGGTTCATTGTATGATGATTGTCGCAGATAGTTAGTGGCAGACGACGGAAGCAAGATAAAGCTATTGCGCATGCGCGAAGTGGTAGACTCGCCGCTAGCCGCTACGCTTGATCATTATAATACAAGGCCCTTGTCAGAGAGCTTCGTGAAACGGTTTTTAGTCAGCGCTGACTAAATTTCAAATTTCAAATTTAGTCAGCGCTGACAAATTTAGTCAGCGCTGACAGTTGTCGGCGGACAAATGTTGATGAAACACCCCCCAGATATGATTATTTACGTCTGGGGACCGACCTTTAACGTCACCATCCGAAAGACGCGATTCAGTTTCGAACCTGCGTCCTCGGCTGAATCAGTTTGTAACTTTGTAACCATGTTCGCAACTACGTGACTTAAGCCCACGCACAACAGCTACTCCCCACTCTTACCACAGACAGTCAACCACTTCGTAACGTCATGCCGCTCCTACAACTCATCTTCCCTAACCGGCGCTGTCGTTCTCATTAAAAGTAGAGTAAAGATTACCATCAGTTTTTTCCGTAACAGGTAAAGGGTCAATTGTTAGGCGTTTAAATTCAATCCTGAATGATAAACGCCTCTTTACCTCAACAACAAACAGGTGTACAATCCAATTGGTATGGATTTTACAGACGTGTTTACAATCCCATTTAGAACTTTAATTAATACAAAACAAATTATAAACTAGAAATGTAATTCGTCATGAGGACGAATTAGGTGGTCTGTTATGTAATCTGAATAACTGATCTTGTAGAAAATTACGTCTTAGCTACAACATATATCAAAATTTGGAAGAAAATCGATCCATATTTACAGAGATACAATCAATTTTCCATAAATATGCATGCTGACGTCATAATATGCAAATTCGTATTTTGAGTTCCAAGGCCAAAGGGCAAAGGGCAGAGCTATAGAAAATTAAGGAACGTTACAAGACATAATAGAAGGAGAACGAGAACCAGAGGCGGGAGAGGTAGAGGGTGAGAGAGAAGAAAAAGAGAAGGGCAGATCGAGGCCGGCAGAGGGAGATGCCGAGCAAGAGAATAAAATCGAGGCAAGGCAAGAGGTCGAGGTAGAGGGAGGCAGAGAGAGAGGGAGAGGGTAAAAGAGAAGAGAGAGATATATATGCAGAGACAGAGCAAGTATATATAGTCATGTAAAAAATACATGAGCTGGACAGAGGGATAAAAGAGGAATCAGAATTAATGCATGCACTTGGAAGAAAAGAGCTATATAGATAAATATAGCGGGAGGATAGTAAGGAAACATATGGTAGGGGTGAAATAAGAATGCAAAGCTAGCCAAAGGGCAAAGGAAAGAGCTAGAGAAAATTAAGGAACAATCGAAGACACGACAAGGAATCAGGTATCCATAGTGTTTTACGCAAACTATTGACATTCCTCTCCCATAGATACAACACGCAAAATCATGCATTTCGTGAGAAATTATATGCGCGAGAAATATACTGGATAAGTGTAGGCGAATTGTCTGTAGGGCGAACATGAGCTGGTATGGATTTGGCCGATTCATTTGCATGCACACGTACGATCCTGAGCTGAGTAGGTCTACTATGCCGTACTATGTACTGTACAAAGACTCGCTCATCCCGTGCCGGCCTCCAGTGTAGATCTACACTGTGCAGTGTATGTGCTGGTTGCAAGCTTAGCTTCGGTAAGAATTCGGTAATTGCTCTTGAGTCTTGTATTACTTTTAGTCTTTATCGTGAATCACTTCATATTTGTTTGTAGGAGATTTTGCGTTATCGCATACACGGGGCGAGTGTCTTAAACTTTTAAAGGCATATTGACTTTGTTTATAAAATTAACAATCGCAATGTAGAGTCTATGAGCATGAGTATGAGTATCAGTATGTCTATGACTAGTCTAGAGTCTAGTCTAGTATGAATCATGAGTATGAATATTTGCAGTTTTACAAATACTAATAGGCCTAGGCCTAGAATTCTAGTGAAATACAAATCTGAGATGCATGGCCCTACGCAGTCCGTGTTATCACTATCACTCAGTGACTGTGATATGGTGTGATATTGAATTTGAAGCCCTACAACGGTACAAAAAATTGGCTTCAAAATGATCATGAAGTGCTTAAGAAAGTGAAAATCTTTGACTCAGTTTGACTTCGAGTGACTGGTACTGGTTTTACCATACTCATTTTCCCCAATAGACCATAACCCTAACCCTAACCCTATGGATGCACCGGCCAGCACTTTCAGGCAATCCAGCGGGAATCCAGGGTCGTCCTCGGCCGTGTCGCCGGCAGGGGACGGTCGGGAACCGCTGAGGCCCCTGCATATTTTGTCCTTCTTTAGGGGCACAAGAACCTCCTCCGATTTTGCCCCTTACAACACGCAAGTCAACACAAAAAAGGAATTCACCTCAAAAACCTCCCGAGCATTCCAGCTGGAATCCGGGGCCGTCTTCGGCCGTGTCGCCGGCAGGGGACGGCCAGGAACCGCTGGTGGCACTGGCATGTTATTATAATTATTATTACGAGGACCACTTTACTCCTACATCAGCTTTCGGGGCACAAGAACCCCCTCCATGTTTGCCTCTCACTACACGCAAGTCAACACAAAAAAGAAATTCATCTCGAAAACCTCCCGAGCGTTCCAGCGGGAATCCAGGGCCGTCTTTGGCCGTGTCGCCGGCAGGGGATGGCCAGGAACCGCTGGTGGCACTGGCATTTTATTAAAATTATTATTACGAGGACCACTTTACTCCTACATCAGCTTTCGGGGCACAAGAACCCCCTCCGATTTTGCCCCTTACAACACGCAAGTCAATGCAAAAAAAGGAATTCACCTCGAAAACCTCCCAAGCATTCCAGCGGGAAACAAGGGCCGTCCTCGGCCGTGTCGCCGGCAGGGGACGGCGGGGAGCTGCTGGATGCACGGGCAATTGTTGTTTTTTTTCCTTCTTCCCCAAGGCAACCATACTACCCTACATAGACTTACGGGGCACAAGAACCCCCTCCATGTTTGCCCCTCACTACACGCAAGTCAATGCAAAAAAAGGAATTCACCTCGAAAACCTCCCAAGCATTCCAGCGGGAAACAAGGGCCGTCCTCGGCCGTGTCGCCGGCAGGGGACGGCGGGGAGCTGCTGGATGCACGGGCAATTGTTTTTTTGTTTCCTTCTTCCCCAAGGCAACCATACTACCCTACATAGACCTACGGGGCACAAGAACCCCCTCCATGTTTGCCCCTCACTACACGCAAGTCAATACAAAAAAAGGAATTCACCTCGAAAACCTCCCAAGCATTCCAGCGGGAATCCAGGGCCGTCTTCGGCCGTGTCGCCGGCAGGGGACGGCCAGGAACCGCTGGTGGCACTGGCATGTTATTATAATTATTATTACGAGGACCACTTTACTCCTACATTAGCTTTCGGGGCACAAGAACCCCCTCCATGTTTGCCCCTCACTACACGCAAGTCAACACAAAAAAGAAATTCACCTCGAAAACCTCCCGAGCGTTCAAGCGGGAATCCAGGGCCGACTTTGGGCGTGTCGCCGGCAGGGGACGGTCGGGAACCGCTGAGGCCCCTGCATATTTTTTCCTTCTTTAGGGGCTCAAGAACCTCCTCCGATTTTGCCCCTCACTACACGCAAGTCAATACAAAAAAAGGAATTCACCTCGAAAACCTCCAAGCATTCCAGCGGGAATCCAGGGCCGTCTTCGGCCGTGTCGCCGGCAGGGGACGGCCAGGAACCGCTGGTGGCACTGGCATTTTATTATAATTATTATTACGAGGACCACTTTACTCCTACATCAGCTTTCGGGGCACAAGAACCCCCTCCATGTTTGCCCCTCACTACACGCAAGTCAACACAAAAAAGAAATTCACCTCGAAAACCTCCCAAGCATTCCAGCGGGAAACAAGGGCCGTCCTCGGCCGTGTCGCCGGCAGGGGACGGCGGGGAGCTGCTGGATGCACGGGCAATTGTTTTTTCCTTCTTCCCCAAGGCAACCATACTACCCTACATAGACCTACGGGGCACAAGAACCCCCTCCATGTTTGCCCCTCACTACACGCAAGTCAATGCAAAAAAAGGAATTCACCTCGAAAACCTCTCAAGCATTCCAGCGGGAAACAAGGGCCGTCCTCGGCCGTGTCGCCGGCAGGGGACGGCGGGGAGCTGCTGGATGCACAGGCAATTGTTTTTTTTTTTTCCTTCTTCCCCAAGGCAACCATACTACCCTACATAGACCTACGGGGCACAAGAACCCCCTCCATGTTTGCCCCTCACTACACGCAAGTCAATACAAAAAAGGAATTCACCTCGAAAACCTCCAAGCATTCCAGCGGGAATCCAGGGCCGTCTTCGGCCGTGTCGCCGGCAGGGGACGGCCAGGAACCGCTGGTGGCACTGGCATTTTATTATAATTATTATTACGAGGACCACTTTACTCCTACATCAGCTTTCGGGGCACAAGAACCCCCTCCATATTTGCCCCTCACTACACGCAAGTCAACACAAAAAAGAAATTCACCTCGAAAACCTCCCGAGCGTTCAAGCGGGAATCCAGGGCCGACTTTGGGCGTGTCGCCGGCAGGGGACGGTCGGGAACCGCTGAGGCCCCTGCATATTTTTTCCTTCTTTAGGGGCACAAGAACCTCCTCCGATTTTGCCCCTTACAACACGCAAGTCAACACAAAAAAGGAATTCACCTCAAAAACCTCCCGAGCATTCCAGCTGGAATCCGGGGCCGTCTTCGGCCGTGTCGCCGGCAGGGGACGGCCAGGAACCGCTGGTGGCACTGGCATTTTATTATAATTATTATTACGAGGACCACTTTACTCCTACATCAGCTTGCGGGGCACAAGAACCCCCTCCATGTTTGCCCCTCACTACACGCAAGTCAACAAAAAAAGAAATTCACCTCGAAAACCTCCCGAGCGTTCCAGCGGGAATCCAGGGCCGTCTTTGGCCGTGTCGCCGGCAGGGGATGGCCAGGAACCGCTGGTGGCACTGGCATTTTATTAAAATTATTATTACGAGGACCACTTTACTCCTACATCAGCTTTCAGGGCACAAGAACCCCCTCCGATTTTGCCCCTTACAACACGCAAGTCAATGCAAAAAAAGGAATTCACCTCGAAAACCTCCCAAGCATTCCAGCGGGAAACAAGGGCCGTCCTCGGCCGTGTCGCCGGCAGGGGACGGCGGGGAGCTGCTGGATGCACGGGCAATTGTTTTTTTTTTTCCTTCTTCCCCAAGGCAACCATTCTACCCTACATAAACCTACGGGGCACAAGAACCCCCTCCATGTTTGCCCCTCACTACACACAAGTCAATACAAAAAAGGAATTCACCTCGAAAACCTCCAAGCATTCCAGCGGGAATCCAGGGCCGTCTTCGGCCGTGTCGCCGGCAGGGGACGGCCAGGAACCGCTGGTGGCACTGGCATTTTATTATAATTATTATTACGAGGACCACTTTACTCCTACATCAGCTTTCGGGGCACAAGAACCCCCTCCATGTTTGCCCCTCACTACACGCAAGTCAACACAAAAAAGAAATTCACCTCGAAAACCTCCCGAGCGTTCCAGCGGGAATCCAGGGCCGTCTTTGGCCGTGTCGCCGGCAGGGGACGGTCGGGAACCGCTGAGGCACTGGCATTTTATTATAATTATTATTACGAGGACCACTTTACTCCTACATCAGCTTTCGGGGCACAAGAACCCCCTCCATGTTTGCCCCTCACTACACGCAAGTCAACACAAAAAAGAAATTCACCTCGAAAACCTCCCGAGCGTTCCAGCGGGAATCCAGGGCCGTCTTTGGCCGTGTCGCCGGCAGGGGACGGTCGGGAACCGCTGAGGCCCCTGCATATTTTTTCCTTCTTTAGGGGCACAAGAACCTCCTCCGATTTTGCCCCTTACAACACGCAAGTCAACACAAAAAAGGAATTCACCTCAAAAACCTCCCGAGCATTCCAGCTGGAATCCGGGGCCGTCTTTGGCCGTGTCGCCGGCAGGGGACGGCCAGGAACCGCTGGTGGCACTGGCATTTATTATAATTATTATTACGAGGACCACTTTACTCCTACATCAGCTTTCGGGGCACAAGAACCCCCTCCATGTTTGCCCCTCACTACACGCAAGTCAACACAAAAAAGAAATTCACCTCGAAAACCTCCCGAGCGTTCCAGCGGGAATCCAGGGCCGTCTTTGGCCGTGTCGCCGGCAGGGGATGGCCAGGAACCGCTGGTGGCACTGGCATTTTATTAAAATTATTATTACGAGGACCACTTTACTCCTACATCAGCTTTCAGGGCACAAGAACCCCCTCCGATTTTGCCCCTTACAACACGCAAGTCAATGCAAAAAGAATTCACCTCGAAAACCTCCCAAGCATTCCAGCGGGAAACAAGGGCCGTCCTCGGCCGTGTCGCCGGCAGGGGACGGCGGGGAGCTGCTGGATGCACGGGCAATTTTTTTTTTTTTTCCTTCTTCCCCAAGGCAACCAAACTACCCTACATAGACCTACGGGGCACAAGAACCCCCTCCATGTTTGCCCCTCACTACACGCAAGTCAATACAAAAAAGGAATTCACCTCGAAAACCTCCAAGCATTCCAGCGGGAATCCAGGGCCGTCCTCTGCCGTGTCGCCGTCAGGGGACGGCCGGGAAGCGTTATTTTTTTTTACACGCTAGCCTGGCCATTTCTGTGATAAATACCATGGAAGCGACTGATATTAGCCTACATGCGAGGTGCATTATACACATGTACATCATGCATGGCAATCATCAGATGAAGACCTAGCTGGCCCTTGTAAATGAGACGGTTATCGCAGCCATCGGGCGATGGAATTCAAGAACTTAATTTAATTTAATTTAGGAACTTTACATTAATCTTGATCTAAGGAGACACGAACGAACGAACGACCAGCTATTATATCGAGCAACAAGTCCACCCCATAGAGCTATATAGCTCTTTGGTCCACCCACACACTAACTGCGTGCATGCCTATGTGTAGGCTTTCCCACCAGCGCACTTTTACGAGTATTACGGCGAAAATGGCCTGGCTAGCGTGTAAAAAAATATCCGCGGCCGGGAACCGCTGGATGCAAGGGCATTTTTTTGCTTTCTTTCTTTCTTTCTTTTTTATAATTAGTATTATGAGGACAACTATACTACACTACATGAGCCTACGGGGCACAAGAACCCCCTCCATGTTTGCCCCTCACTACACGCAAAGTCAATACAAAACAGGAATTCACCTCGAAAACCTCCCAAGAATTCCAGCGGGAATCCAGGGCCGTCCTCGGCCGTGTCGCTGGCAGGGGACGGCCGGGAGCCGCAAAATGCACGGGCTAGCACTTTATGGCATTCCAGCAAGAATCCAAGGCCTACTACATACTACATGAGCCTTCGGGGCACAAGAACCCCCTCCATTCTGCACCCTTACAACACGCAAGTCAATACGATTTTTTATTTTTCCTTCTTTACCCCCCTCCCACCACCACCTCGAAAACCTTCGAAGCATTCCAGCGGGAATCCGAGTCCGTCCTCGCCCGTGTCGCCGGCAGGGGACGGCCGAGAACCGCAGCTGGCAAAAAAGCACGTGCATTTTCGTGCAAGGCCACTACATCATATAGGCCTATGGAGCACACGAACCCCCTCCATTTACAACACGCAGGCCTTCCTTCCATGCCTGCCTCCCATTTTGGCTGCTGCCTCAAAGAATCCGTTAAGAAAGAAGACATATGTATGACAATCTAACTGTGAGAAGAAGTCACATTTACAAGTCGGCCAGCAACCATGCCTGCCTTGCCTTGCCTTGCCTTGACTTGCCTTGTCTTGCCTTGCCTTGCCCGCCTGCCTCCCTCCCTGCCTTCCTGCCCGCCTGCCTCCCGTGCGGCTCCCTTACAATTTCGTCACCCTGTTGTTCCTATTGTTACACGCAATGTGACAATCTAACTGTGAGAAGAAGTCACGTTTACAAGTCGGCCAGCAACCATGCCTGCCTTGCCTTGCCTTGCCTTGCCTTGCCTTGCCTTGCCTTGCCTTGACTTGCCTTGTCTTGCCTTGCCTTGCCCGCCTGCCTCCCTCCCTGCCTCCCTGCCCGCCTGCCTCCCGTGCGGCTCCCTTACAATTTCGTCACCCTGTTGTTCCTATTGTTACACGTAAGTCTAGTGGGATTTCGACACCTGAAAAACAATCCATCCATCCATCCGGCCAGCCAGCCAGCCTGCCTGCCTGCCTGCCAATTTCGTCACCCTATTGTCGCACGCAAGTCTAGTGGGATTTCTGAAAACAAACAAACCATCCAGCCAGCCAGCCAGCCAGCCTGCCTGCCAATTTCGTCACCCTATTTTTGCACGCAAGTCTAGTGGGATTTCTGAAAACAAACCAACCAACCAACATACCAAAAATTGATTATGACTTACCCCTATCATCGACAAGGTGCCTCAGTCAGCAACAGAGTTCGTCAACCAATAAAACGCAAGTCAGTCAAGGGAGTCTTAAAAAAATGATATGGAAATAAGCACAATGATACTTTAAAAACAATAACATTACTCTGAAATCAAATGGAAATAAAAGGTTGTAAGAATTCACAACAAACCATAATACACAAACACAATAATACTTTGAAATAAAATGGAAATAAAAAGCCCCCGTACAACAAGGCCTCTACTCGGACTCGGCTACACCGAGGGACGGACGGGGTGGCTTGACCTGTAAGAATGCACAAAATCACAACACAATAGTTTAAAATAAAACGCAAATAAAAAGCCTTGACTCACTACCCTGAAGTAGGAATGCACAACAGCAACAACATATACATAACATAACATAACATACCACAACACAATAATACTTCACAATAAAACGCAAATAAAAAGCCCCCGTACAACGAGGCCTCTACTCGGAATCGCTACCGGGGGACGGACGGGGCGGCCGACTCGACCTGTAAGAATCCACAAGACAATACTTGGAACGAGGCGTCCTCTACTCGGACTCGTGCTTGACCCTTGTAAGACCTTTAAGAATACTTTGAAATAAAAATGTAAATAAAAAAGCCCCCGTCAACGAGGCCTTTATTTGGACTCGTCAACGGGGGCTCCTCTTCTGTCATCTCTATGCACCTTACAATCCACTTTAAAAAATAAATTTTTTTAAAAAATACACAAGTGTCAAAACCTTGCCCACGTTGGAACTTCGTGCTGACCGGCACGGAGCTACCCTCCAACACCTCCGATGGGGCGGGGAGCAAGGCTGCCTCGACTTGAATTAACCAACCCCTTCCCTTTTTCCCCGTAAAAGGGGAGAAGAGAGGGGGGTAATATTGCCAACTCGTGTCAAGTGTGCCGAGAATTCGTCTGTCCATAGAATGCGGACAAATCCCTCAGATCGAAGGATTAGTTTCAGCAGATCGCAGCGAAGATGCTGCTCTACTGTGCACGACACCTCGATCCATACCCAAGTCGTCTGCAAGTGATTTTGCGCCCCTTTCCACGGCGGAATGGTATTCGCGATCGAGGACCCGGAGCTCGTACTCTCCGGACCCAGAGTGC